>VWZX01002286.1:175001-237501 GCA_013399015.1 Galbula dea | reverse complement strand
ACTCCAAGAGTTATAACTACTGTAGTATAAACATAGGAACTAAGTTAACTTGTACATTTCTGTTGATCACTCCGTTATGTTGCCTCAAATAGTTTTAGAATAATAAAAAAAAAAATCCTTGTTTTCCACACTATGTGTGTTGTTCCCAAAAGAATGACTGTTTTGGTTCAGCAGTGAAGTCACTATCCATGAAAGACCTGTTTTGGCCAGTGAGAAAAGAACTACCCTGGAGATGAAGATGAAAAGTCTTGCTGGGTCTCTCAGCACTCAGAAGACTGTTTCAAGAAGGCCTTGCCATTCCCTCGTTTTGTTCCTTCATAAGACGTGTCCTTTAGTTTCAAACAGATCTTTATAGTTTGTGCTTCATTAAGTCTCTCCCTATTCCTCCCCAGTTTTTTTTTCCTTTTTTTGGACTCTTCTTCAAAGAGCTTGCAGGTGAAGATTTAAAAGACAGAACAGACAGAGCAGGAGCTTCTTCCAGTAGTTCTGAGCCTTGGCTTTGGACAAAACAAAACTAAAAGTTGGGCAGCTTTCCTCAATGAAAGAAGTTACTAATGGTTTTTGCACCAAACCTAGAACTTTATCATGAACTCAAAGCTTGGGAAATAAAAAGCAAGAGAATACTGTAACAAACTTCGTACAGAGTTCGGTCTATTAATTGTTTCATGTTAGATATTCTATGTGTTTACCTCAATTGAAAAAAAAAAGAATGTTTTTGCTAGTATCAGATCTGCTGTGGAATTGGTATTGTATGTCCATGAATTCTTCCTTTCTCAGCACGTGTTCCTCACTAGAAGAAAATGCTGTTACCTTTAAGCTTTGTCAAAATTTACATTAAAATACTTGTATGAGGACTGTGACGTTATGTTTTAAAAAGAAAAAAAAAAGGTGTTAAGTCACAAAATGCGGTAATAAATATTTCATTTTTGATTTTTTGTTAGGCTTTTGTGTTTTTAATCATTCTTAGGAGAGACTGAGGTAGTCGGGAAAGATGTTTCAAATACACTTCTTAGCAGCATTGAGAAGAACAATTGGAAAAATCAGAAACAAGCTTGTCATCAGCATTAATAGAATAATTGAATGAAAGAACATCTGAGGTTATGTATTTCTTCTGATTATCAGTATTATATGCCAGATTAAACAAAAGTTGAAATATTCTCTCACTAGCTTGCATTTCAGAGAGCTGTGTCTAATGTCTGTACTATCTGCTAATAATATAGAAACTGAGTTTGAGCTCTGAAGGCCCAGGTATGAGACCAGTAAGCCTATGTGCGTTCAGTGTATGTGTATGTGCATTTGTAACCACCACAGACCTTAACTGCAGCTCTTTAGCTCAATGTTGGAATGGCTGTAATGCAGGAGTAGGTTTGGAAGTGTTAGGTAAAAAGCAGCTTTGAGTTTAATGAGAGTTTTACCTGTGTGAGGATTGGATAATCTGGTTTTGGGGTGGTTTACTGCTTTTCTTGACTTCAGTTGTTTGCAGAAGAACAACAACAACAAAACCCCCCCACCATCAGCTCATGATAATAAGAGAAAAAATGTTAATTTGGCATTTTTTTATAGAAAGAGCTGGTGCAGAATCATGGGTGAGGGTTTGGGTTTGCTTAAATAAAAGCTTGTGTCGTTTTTAAGCAACTGAAGGAGAGTTTGAAGCAGGAAGCCATCAACAGTGTTAAGAGCAGCCTTTCACTGCCCGCGGTGGCACGGTGCAGTCAATGACAGGAGGATGGGGCCCAAGGCGCAGGGGGAAGCTCTGGCTTTATTTATGGAAGGAGGGGAGTGGGAAAGAGCTTGTAATTACCTTAACTTTCTAGGAAACAAACTTACCGGATTCAACATCTGTAAATTTGTAACCCTTCTCCTCCTCCTCCTCATTCCAACTGGCCGGAGTGTTGATTAACAACTTTGACTGACAACTTTTCCCTTTGGAATGTGGAAAGAGGCTCAGCCTTGTACTTAATGTTTAATTTCTGAGCTGAGTAAATGGACCCATACTCCTGGCGACAGAAGGGAGGATGCCAGTGGAATGAGTGTGAGGTTTTATTTAGCAGCCAGGTCCTGCTTTGTGGGCGTCTTTTTAAGGCATTCCTATGAAGTTTAAAGGATGATAATTCGCCGTTTGGTTTTGACACTCTGTGTCCTCGTTAAAATCACACTAACCCTTCAGTCACGTAAGAGGGCACACCCTGGGCTCCCACTTCCAAATCCGCTGATTATTGTGGATGCAGAAGCTATGAAGGCAAGATTGTTTGTGTTAGCAGTTTATAAGGGAAGGGTTTTAAAAAATTATTTCCTAGAAGGTATTTTCTTTACACTTTGAGGAGAAATATCAGAAAATGTTCTCGAACCGGTAGAAGGAGAGGAAAGAATTTGTCCGTGGTGGATTATTGTTTTTTATAATGAACCAAACGTATATTACTGTGTTGTCTTATATTTTCTTTCTTTGTTTTTCCCCTTTTGGGCTGTGCTTTCCATGAGATGTGTTGCTGAAATCCAAGGTACAATAACGTGCAGAGATTTCTCCATCTGAGATTCACTGTTTAACATGGAAGGTTCCGATTTTGGTATTTTTAAGAACTGCTCAGCTGTCAAAAGCAACCAAAACGGGAATAATGTTTTGACAGCGGTACAGTGCTAGAGAAAATACTCTAGTCGGAATAAAAATTGCTTATGCTGCGGGAAACGAAGGGTAACAGAAGAAACACCTTTTGTTTACACACATACATGTTTATAATCCCAAATTTCCATTTTTTCTGAGCGGGTCTGGGCTGGGAATTGTAGTCATCACAAACGAGGGGTTTTTCTTCCAGATTTTGCTATCTTTAAGGCGAAGAGAGGAAGGAAGCGAACCTCGACCGAGCCCGGCACCGCGGGCCGAAGAGGAGGTGCCGGGGGAGAGCCGGGCGCTCCCCGCCTTGCTCATAGCCGCACAGAGAGCGAGGGAGAGAAAATTGCCCCAGACCAGGTTTGCAGGGACGGGGAGGGGGTGGGCGGGGGAAGGGGAAGGGGCGCGGTGGGTGTACAAACTGGACCCGCTCTCTTGGCCCGTGCCGCCGGCGGGTTCTGCCCGGTGCTCCGGCAGCTCCTGTGGCTTCCCGAGGGGAGCGAGGGTCTCCCGGTTGCGCCTCTGCGGGGCCGATCCGGAGCTGCCAGCCCCGCTACACCCCTGTGCTGGTGCGTGCACCCGGAAAATGCCCAAAATTTTTCCCTGCGCTGCGTGGAGGGGGGGAAGGGGGTCTCCGCCCTGTAGGGCTCCCCTACCACCTCCCTGGGTTCAGCCGAGAGGAAACGGGACCAGTTTTTTAACTCTCCTCGTGACAGTACTTCTGGGAAAACAAATCCCGATGGCGCTGAACGAGAGAGAGCCGCTCATGGGCTGGGGTCCAGCATCTTTGGGCTGGAGAGGAATGGTGCGGGATCAGAGGCGTGGGGAGGGGGTAAAGGTTTGCAGGCAGATTTTAATATTAATAGTTTTGGTGGCGAGAAAGAGAGACAGAAGGGAGGTTGCTCCTCTAGGCAGAGTCTCTACGACAGTGATGATGGATGACCCTGCACAGCTAAACAACTCCTCCCCTTCATCCCCACACGGTGTCAAAGCTACTTTACTTGCAGCTTTAGGAATAAAATAAATAAATATCCTTGCCCCCTTCCTCACATCGATTTATGGATCATTATGAATCAATTATGGCTCTCAATATTTTAGAATCTGCTTACATGAAGAGCGGGTCTGCGGCCAGGAATAAAGAAATTTATTAATCTTTGCCTTAGTGAGAAACACAGAATCTTCTCGTATAGTCCTGTGACTGAAAGATCACTGCTAATAATTCGGGCTTAACCATTTTCTAAGAGCCGCATTACCGCGGAGGGAGTGGATGTTGTAGGTGCGCGTCTCCAAGAGCGACTTTCAAACTAAGACGTTCCACAAGGCGCCTAGAGAGAGAGAGAGAGAGGGAGCAGTGTGTTCGCATAGTGCGTGCAACATCACTGCTTAACTCTTCCACAGAAGGAAGGGGGGAAAAAATAAAAGAGAGAGAGAAAAAAAGAAGCAAGCCCCATTAACACCACCATCCCACATACTTCATGTGGTGCTGTGCGAGGGAGCAGGGCAGGGCAGGGCAGCAGTGCGGAGCTCGGTGGCTCCCTGCTATGGGAAGGGGGCTTCAGCAGGGACAGAAAGTGTGTGAAGTTGGTTTTTCTTTCGCCTTCTCTGTATTCTCCCATTTGCAGCAGTGTTTGAGGATCTCAAGGTGTTTCTATGGCTACTTTGTGTATGTGGGAGGGTCATATGTGGGGGTGCCCAAGAGAAAAGGCAGCTCTTGGGTGATCATTTATCAATGTCACCCACATAATGATTCTCTCTGCAGCCTTCTATTGATGAGGATAATTACATTAGCTCAGAGTGACTGATCAATGAAAAACCACCAAACAAAAACTTCTTTGCTCTCCTATAATACCAAAACCCGATACAGAAATAAAATAGAAAGCGAGAGTGGGATTTCCCTTTCCTTTCCCTTTAGCAATGATTTTTTTTTTAACGGACAAGGGGAAGTAAGAAAATCTTATGCGATTAGCTTCCTTTTTAAAAGAGCCTACCATTTTGTGAAACTGTCCCTTAAACCTCTTGGCATCACTCCTTGCCTGGTAAAGGCAAATCGTTATTTAAAATAGGAACTACTGCTTCTCCCCAGCTTCCAAAACTCTTTGCTTTTGCACTTATGTTTTTGTTACAGGGGAATGAGAGGGGGAAGGCGAAGAGTACAATAATACAGAACTGCGAAGAGGGAAAGGAAAGGCAAACAACTCTTCACAGTTGCAACTCTCTTGTTTGTCGGGATTTTTTTGTTTGTTTTTATAACTTTATGCAGTGGCTCTATGAAAGATGGAATATGGCTTCCCTGGGACGCTGCTCTTTCGGTGAAAGTTTGCAATTAAATTACCGGTCCGTTCTTTCCAGAGTTAAAAAATGACACTGTGGGGTTTTTTTGTAATGCCTCTAAGACCTGAAACCCTGCTAGTGGACAGGTAGTTGTACATATTGGTTTAGGGGGAAGAGGTTGTCGCTGGTTTTCTTCAGAAAACTCAACCATTTTGAATAACTGCAAGACCAACTGATGCAAAGGGGTATGGATGGGGAGTCAAGGCTACTTCTGCCCTCCCCTCTCCATTTCGCATTGAGACCTCCGATAGGCTCCTCTCGCTGTGGCAGATAGTTCTCTGTGTTTCCTCAAGGCTCAGAGGCGGTTATCCAGGCCGTTTTATGGAGGGACGGATAAACGTTTCCGTTTAGGAGAAGCACGTGTTTCGAAGAAGCTCCCCCTTCCTTACTCCTCCCATTCCCTCCCGGAGCCCCCCGGGCTGGGGCCGGGGCCGGGGCTCTGTCGTGTGCCTGCTCCAGGGCTCTGCTGCCCGCTGCCGCAGCGTTGCGAGGGAGTATGTCCGATCTTGGCGGAAACCTTAGTGTCTGTAAGCGTCTGCCCACAGGGATGACTGTAACTTAACATCGGGACTCAAATAAAAGCTGGAGTAGGATTGGCAGAGGCAGCTTTCCCCCTACCACCCACACCCGAATATTTTGTCTTTACAGGCTCCTGCTAAGTCACATCCCCATCAGGAGACTGATCCCAAACCTATTTACACCGTTTAATTCCTCGAGCCGCAGGAGAGATCGTCCTCAGGCCGGGAGATCAGAACAAGGCCCCTATCGCCTGGTTTGGTCCGAAGCGTGTTTAAAATTCCTTAAATTAGCTCCATGAAGGACCAGCTCAAACCCCTTTGATTAAAGCGACTGTCAGATTCTTCGAGATTAGGAGCGAGAAAACGCAGAGTAGGATGTATTTATTATTTATACTACGGTCCGCTGTGAACAGTTGGGAGAGGAGGATTAGAGAGCAGGTTTGAAAGAGGGGCAGAGAAAGCGAGAAAAAGATGTAACACTGTGGTTTGAACCAAGCTGCTTCGTTTCTTTCGTTTCTGAGCTCCTGGTGCAGCCACCCCAGCTGCGCTCCCGAAACCAGGGGCCAGCAGCCCCTCCTCCCGCTTGCCAGCCGGCAACCAGCGTCACTTAACCACCCACACGAGAAACTGATCGGTCTTGATTTTCACTCAAGTTTGATATTGTTCTGCTTGAGTCTGGTGCGTGGCATCGAACGCGGCTAGTCCTTGGGAAAAAAGGAGCGGGGTGGCGGCTGTCCACGCTCGGGATGTGCCTGTGTTAGAAACGCAGGGCAAGGGAGAAAAACAAAGCCAAGACAGCTAGTTCTCACTCAGCAGGTTTACTTTAGAACTTCACTTTAACTGGGCAGGGCAGCCCTTGTGTTTGACTGAGGCGGAGGTGAGGAGTCCAGGAGCCGGTTTTTTTGATGGGTCGGTATTTTAATTTTTTTTTCCTCTGCCTCTGCTGCTCCCCATTTCGGAAACGTTTTCAAATCTATGAGCCTTGAATGGACAAATACTCGCTATTAATATGGGACATGGACGAGTGGCAAAAAACCTGAATGGAAACTCTGCGGCAGCTTTGGGAGAAACTAACGATGTGCTTCAGCTCTTGCCATTACAGAGAAGGAGAGGGGGGGAACCCCCTTCTGATTAATAACTAGCAGGGTAATGTTGAGGGCTTTTTCTGCCCGATTGCCTTTTTGAATTAGAGCCGATTTCTTCACACTTCAATAGGGCCTGTCTCTTTTAAAATGACTGACAGATTTGTTTCTCCTTTTTTCTCTCCCTGAGACTTAATGATGTAAATTTTCTAATTAGTTAAATCACGTTGCTTAAAGGCCTTAATATTTACCGGGCAAGGAACGATAGTTCGGATCTCTCGAAATAACCAGCGAAATATCATTAGGCTTTTTAAAGAGGGAGGGGGGCAGAGCGGAAGGAGAGATGGGGAAATATCATGTAAAATGAGAGCTAAAGTTCAGCCCCGAGCTTCTCCCCCCACGCCCCTGAACCCGCTTTTATTTTTCAATCAGCTAAGATTTAATTAGGAGCCCCCAGGCCGGACGATCTGATATTTTCTCATTAGTTTCCCATCAGTAATCTTGAGTGTTAGATTGGCTTAAAGGTTGTCAACATTTGACCAATTTTATTTAAGGCAAGGAAAATCACGCGCTATAGCTCCAGGACCCGAGACCCGAAAATAAATCCTGCCCGCATCGGCGGAACTAACAGGCGAAAAAAAAATGTTGACAATTCACCGTTGTATGTAATAAGTTGCATAATGTGTAGTACACACACACGGGCTCACACACAGGGACACCCGCGCAGAGGAGAGGCTCGCACCCGTGTGTGTGTGTTGGGGGGGGAGTGACGCTGTGCCCTAGAGAGGGTGTGCGTGCGTGTGCCCTCCTCTGTACACACGCGCGGGTATGCGCGCTCGCTCGCGTCCGCGCCGGTCCGTGGGCGGGCGGGAGCGCGGAGCGGCGGCGAGAACTCTCAGGCGCAACGTCGGAGCGCCCCCTGCTGGCCACGCGTGGCGCCGCGACGCCGGCGGAGACTTCCCCTCCGTGCTGCGCGCTTCCCTGAGCGCCCTGGGGTGTATATGTGTAATGCGCGGCGCACCGGGGGGTGTGTATATGTGAAATGCGCGGCGCAGGAGGCGCGAAGGCAAAGGGCCGCGCCTACGACGGGAACGCAAGTTAAGAGGAAGCGCAGTCCCTGCCCGCGCCTGCCTTTTGGCCTGGGTGGATCGTGATATAAACTGTTTAGGAGGTTGCCCTTTTCCTTTCTTTTAAGAGCCCCGAACCACTGATAGCGCGGAGAGGGGAGGCCGATAAGGACGTGGAGGAACAAGCTGTTTCCTCTCCACCTCCCAGGGAAGCCCCGCCGGCCCTCGCCCGCCCCGCCGAACTCGGGGGACCGCCAGCCAAACTTGGCGCCCTGCCCCTCAGGCGCTCCGCACGGGCCTCCCCTGCGCCCCTGGCCGCAGGCGCGGAGCGAAGCGAAGCAGCCAGGGGAGTGAAAGAGACAGTAAGCTACTGCCGAACGAGTGTCACATGGCCCCGGTAATTCATAGGTGAGCCCACGGCTCCCTGTCTGTTGGAAGAAGACAGAAGGGTAAAATCAACCTCTGCTGCCGTGTCACCCCAGGCTTTTCTCCTCGGAGAGAACAGGCTGGCTCGTCCCGCTTGCCCCTACCGCCCTCCGAGCACACACGGTGTCCGTTCGCCGCCCCGCTCCGAGCCCGCTGCCCGCCGAAGGGTTCTGCTCCCCGGTAGCCCCGGGTAGGAGAGGGGCTAGCGGCCTGGGCAGCAGTGTGGGGTGTGGAGGGACCGGCGTGGACCCAGGCCTGGCCCCGAGGGACCGAGAGCGAAGCGCTGCCGCTGCGGGAGACCGACCCAGAGAGAGGACCGGGGGTGGGCAGCCGAGACAGAGCTCTGTTCGGGAACCGCCACGACAGTCACAGACATTCTGCATTTAAAGGGGAGCACCGACCTCTTTCCACACCCGGGTGCTACGGTTACGTATCTATGATTTAACTCGTTTAAAAAAGAAAATAAAAATTTAAAGAAGCAACTAAAGAAATTCAACAATCAAAACCCACAGAAAAAAAAAAAAGGCAAACACAAAACCAACACGCAAACCTGCGTCTAGTCCCGTTGATTCAGGGTTGTGCTAGATAGGCTCCAGCCAAAACAATGCTTTGCAGAAGGTTTGGCTTGCTGGACCAAGACAGTTGTTGCTCAAATTTATTTTCTTTTAATAAATGTGCGTGTAAGGGAATGGGGGAGGGTGACTGCGAATATTTATCAGAATACCAGAAGATACCTTTCTTGAAACAAAGGCAAGGGGAATCATCTCAATTGCAAATCCGTCAGGCAGAGACCAAATAACAATATTTATAGGAAGGCATTCAAAAATACAATGTGCTTAACTAACAACAACAAATGCTCACTACAGTCGCTACAGCGCAGCTTAATAAAAAATTAGCCTTACTGACAGTCTTGTCAACATCTTAAGTAAATTATCATAGCGATGGTCTTTGGAGAAGAGAGCCCACACTCCTTGCTAAAACACCTCCTATCATTAATCTTAAACCACTTGAAGATTATGATGGAAAGAATGGGATCAGTAACCATTACCATCTCAAATTGCTGTTAAAAACTCCGCTGTTTATTTTTGCAACCAAAGCGAATGTATCTCGGAAATACAGAAAAGGGAAGAAAGGAAAACACAAGAAAGGCAGAACAATTGAGGCGAATCCTGTTGCAACCTCGATGATAAACACATGGAAAAAAGCCGTTACTGCTCTGCGGATTGCTGGAATTTGGGTAAACATTAGAAAATAAACGAAGCGATGGCTCCACAGCAGTTCTTTAAATGCACCGGTACACTCAAGGAAAGGTAACTTCTTAAAATTAATTGCATTTTCCTGAATATTCGGTATTTGCCTTTATCTACATCGATCATTTGATAAAGACCAAAACTATTAAAAACATTCTTGTACCTTTCACTGTTCATATCTGAAAATAAATTAATTTTGACCCTTTCTTGCTCGTATTTTTGTATGTATTACATGTTTTCCAATAATCGTCAAAATACAATCTATGGTATAATTTTATAAGGGTCCACCATACACTAAACATTTGCTCAGAGTGAAACCTTTTTAGAAAAGACCTATGATTTTTATTGTAGCCTCTCCTGTTAGAAATGCATTTTTACAGCTGTGAAATAAAATACTTNCCCCCCCCCCCCCTTGTTATATTGTTTCCAGAATTTGGCAGAGAAGGGTCAATCTGCTGATTTAGGGACACTCGACCTGAAATGTTATCAACGGATCTTTTACACCTTCATTGAATCCACAAATCAGCGTGAGCTGGGCACACCTCTGAATACAATCAAACACAGGTTTTTGGAGGTATTATTTAAAAATGTAGAAGTTTACACGAAGCTTTTAAACAGCGCGATGCACCCCAGCCAGCCCTTGTCCTCCTCCTCCCCCCACCCCGAAATCCAAAGAAAGGGGCCATTAAGCCGGGGTGATGCAAATTAAAATAAACCAAACAATTATTTTCGCCCAGCAGAGCCGCATCTTCCCGTTGTGTCCGCGGTGATTCATTTCAGCTGCTGTGTACCAGAGGCAGAGGAGGGGGATGGGGGATTTGCTGCCGGAGGCAGGCTGGGCAGCGGCGGGGCGCGGAGCGGGACGCGCAGGCGGGCGCGGAAGCTGGAACTGGATCTGGAGTCATATCGGCGCTGCCCGCTCCCCCGCCGCGGCCCCGCAGTGACCCCAGCCCGGGGCTGCGGAGAGGTGAGAGGTGACTCTGGGAGCCAGCGCAGACCTGGCCCTTTTAAAGCCACAGCTAATCAGTCCTTCGCTAAATTAAAATATAGGAACCAGAGGGGAAGCAATTTCGTTGTAAAGAATTACCGTGCGCGCTCCGAGAACGGGGCGGTATTGAAATGAGGACAGTGCTCTCTGCAACGGGGAGATTTGTCACCCAGGAGCAGTTCGGCTAAGATAAACTATAAAATTATACGCACACTATATAGATCCGATGGATTCGCACGTATTGCAGGTAATGCATCACATTCCAGTAAAAGAAGGTTACCGAGTTGTTGAAAAACTTCAACCTCATAAACCTTCCAGTGAGGTGATGGTTATAGGACACTAGGCACTAGGCGGTTAATTGCACACCTAAAGACTCTGCATTCCATTATAATATGAGAAGAAATTAAAGTGGAAAAAAAAGCCATAAATTTTCCTGACAATTCTTTTTTTATTCGATTTCAAGTTATTTTTTAATCGCCGTAAGAAATAGGGGACTTACTATGGAGTGGCCGTGTAGATGTGTGCATCTGTATGTGTACCTGTATACACGCGTGTCTGTATGCAGAAGTGTGTGGAATCTGAGCACAGGAAATGGCTCAAAAAAACACTGTAAAACCGTGACAGTTCCATTTTTACCCTTTAATTAGGAAATATTCCTTGATTGTCTAGGAACCCATTACTTTTTAATAACTCCATAGAATCGGAACAAGAAGAATAACTGCTGCGAGTAATCCGCTATAAAGCAATTATTTTACTAGGTTAATAAGCAATACTGCTATAAAGCAATTATTTTACTAGGTTAATAAGCAATTGCAAGTACGACACAGTAACAGCCGTGAATAAGACGCAAAGAGAAAAAATAAGAAATAAAGACTACCAGAGTAATGATAATATTTGACAGTATATAGACTTAAATAGGTCGCAGTAAGAACTGTCTAGCTTTGATAACACATGTCTGTAACAGCTAGATTTTAAAGAAACTTTCCCTTTTCGTGTGTTTCAGCCGCCAAAATACTGGTTTTAGCCAGTGTGCCAGCGAGCCAGTTTCCTGCACTCTGAGATAATGAGTTTAGGTGCGGAGATGGCAGATACGAGGGAGAAGGGAATGATTGATTTCGCCGGGAAACGCTTCCCTGACGCAGCCCACGAGCAGCCACCACCCAAAGGCAGGTAAGTTGCTTCGTGAAACTATTTTTAACTGAACAAAAGGCTGAGCAAACATCTGACGTCAGGGAGTAACATCCCAGGAGCAGGGCTGCGGGCCGTGGTGCTGGTCTGCTGGGTTGCCCGACCCTGCCCGCCCGCTGACCGGCACCGGGGCCCGGCCATGCCTGACCCGCGGCCTCGCAGTCCCGGGGAGGGAGCTGTCCTCCGCCAGGACCGGGTGAGGGCCGAGGCTGCGGGAATGCCGGAGAGGTGACAGAGAACAGGAACGGTGCCCGCAGGGGAAGGTCAGCGTCACCGCTCTTTCTGGAGCTGGTCTAAAACTTCTGTTTGTGGTTTTAAAAATCGGAGGTTGCTTTCAACGTAGGGAAGTTTACTGCTTGTACCTGCAAGTCACTCAAAGGTTTCAGGCACTCGACGAGCGGACAGTGCTCCCGGCGGGCTGGGCGCAGTGGCCGTGCGAGGCCAGCGCATCCCTGGGCTGCGCGTGGCCGCCCAAGCTCCAGCACCGCCGTGAACCAAACTTCTGCTGGGGTTTGGGAGGGAACAAACAGGAGGAACCCTGTTAGCTTCAGCAGTTAGGACGAGCGTTGGGCTGGCTTTACTGTCGGGTGCTCGGGAAGGTGACCGGTCGCCGTTCCCGTAGGGCACTTGCCCCTCTGGTCTCGGCGGGGAGAGCTCTGGCCCTCGTCTCCTTCTAATTACCGCCAACTTTGGAAATCCACCAGCAAACCAACTCTTCCCCCGGTTGGAAACAGCCATCCTGCGCCTTTCCCCCCCTCGCCCCCTTTCCACCCCTCCTCTCTCCCATCCTTTCCCGCAAGAGACGGCACCGGGCAGCCTGGCAGGGGGATGCCCGGCTCCGGCCGGTGCCTGCACTCGGCTCTTCTTGTCAAGGGCCTGGCGGAGGAGGAGGAGAAAGAGGAGGAGGAAGGCGACCACCGGGGTGGGGGTAAACTTTCCTGTAGCGTGCAGTGTGCTGCAGCAGAGAGCCGCAACACCCGGGCGACCTGTGAGCCCCCTGCCCGCCCACTCCCCGGCAGCCGCCTCGCCTCTCGCCAGAGTCAACACGGAGCTGCGATCCATTTGGGCGATTTAGTTAAAACAAATAAACCGGAGAAGATTCACTAGCGAGCGATGCATCATCGACCCGGAGGTTTATTAAGAGGCTCGTTACAGCCACGGCTTCAGCCCCTGCTCCGCCGGGGATGGGGTGGGGGGGCTGCGGCAGCCCTGCTTGCCTCAGTGGCCCTCACAACAGCTTCCCGGCAGGGATCTGGCTCCCCCTCACCGGACAGCCTCTCTCTGATCAGCCTCCATCCCCGCCGAGCACCCCGGGAGGGGAGAAAGGCAGCCTACCCGACGGCTGTTACTTATTTCCTCTGTATATTTGGGAGAGGGAGAGGAGGGTCGGGAGACATTGTTGTCAGTGGCGATTGTTAACCCAAATAATAATAATAATAAAGAGAAATTGTTACAGCTGGATGCTGGCTGAATATAGCAATTACTATTATTGCCAATCACGATTAGAAATAATTATCCTGAAAGCACGGAAGGTTCAGCTGCCAAGGTGTTTTGAATAATCACTTCAAAATGAACAGCAAAATATTAGGTTCACACACAGGGACGACTGCAAACTTTCAGCTGTAGCAGTCTGTAAAGGAGATCTTACCACAGGTGAGCTCTAGTTTAATTGTGAAGCTTCAATTTGTCATCTATTACAGGTCCAGAGCTCTTCTGTCCCCACACCACCCTTCACAGCTGCCCTCCTGTCCTGCCCGTCCTGCTCTTCTCCATCAAGTTCACTGAGCACGCCAGATGGCCCAGCACCTTCTCAAGGCAGTGGTGCACTGTGCTTGGGTCCCTCCATCTTAAACAAAAGGGAAACAAGCAGATCATGAGGGATAACGTGGTCCCAGACTGACTGAAACTCCACTTGCTCTGTTTATGTTGTGCAGCTTTACACAGGCCCTCTTATTTCAGCTATTTGAAATGATGTGTAGCTAGAAGGAGGTCACAGGTGACTGGCAAGTTCAACCTACTTAGCTCAATTATCCAAGTTTCATTTCCAAATTGTGTTCAATTTCATCTTCCTGCCTCCCTCTAAATTATCTTAAAGGAAAAAAAAATAAAATGAAAGCAGACAATTTAAGCCAAATCCTGTATACTGTTATTTATATGCAAAATCATTTTTGTGATATATACTCCCCTTAATGGTCATGGGATGCCAGATCTTTCCAAGTGGATTTACAAACCTAGCCATCAAATTATTTCAAAGGCAGGCCTATTAGGGACAAAAATAATTATGAACTTACAGAAGCTTTGTAAAAAAATAAGTTTCTGAATGTTGTCTCTTTAAATTTTACTTAAATTTTGCTTTTAATTTAAGCCTTGAGGCACACTAGAGAGATACGCAGAGTCTAATAAGGAGTTTGGAAAATAATATGCTGTAATCCAGTGCTGAGCTATTTCTCCATAAAATATGGATAAGGAATCAATTAATAAGCGCAAATATCTACTAGGACTGAGTTTTAACGTAGCACTTCACATGAGCATTCTTATATGCATTATTAAGGAGATAACAAAAATGCTTCAAATCAAGCTTTATTCAGTCACATCTGGAAATGCTCTTTTCTGTCTAATTTTCATTTTTCCCCTTGAAAAAATGTTAGAAGAAAAACTAGCCTGTCCCCCTGTATATTAACTGTTACCATCAGCTTTTAATCAGCAACATGTATAGTTAGATATACAGAATCCATTTCATGTTGACCCTTTTAGAGAACAGTAAATGACTATAGTATCTTTATTCATGTATAGAATTTGATAAAACCAAAACCACACACAACTAGCATATACATTGTTTTATGCATACAGACAGGCATGTAGATACACAGACACTACACACACATGGAAACAAGTCATGACCATGTGTTGGAAAACACAACAAAAAGTATCTGTGTGTTTCACTAGATCCTAGGTCAGACTTCATCAGATAATAAGTAGTCTAGGGAAAAGTAGCTTAATATCAGACACAGCTAATTTCTGAAGGTGTTGGAACTATGGCAAGCTTTGCTGTACAATGTTTAATCACTGTCAGTATAAGATGCTCCTTAGGATTTTCTGTCAAGAAAAGCATTACCACTAAGCAACGAAGGGTTACTAAACTTCCCACAGGTTACAGAGTTGATACAGGTTTGGGTATTTGTTGTTGTTAGGTTTTTTCTTTTGTTTTGTTTGTTTGGGCTTTTTTGGTGTGTTTTTTGCTCTTTTTAAAAACAACTATTGTATTTTTCCTTTGAATAAAAAAGAAAGCAAAGTATTTTCCAAATAGAAACTGTAAAGATTATTTAGAGGAAAAAACATAAGCTTTTTTTTGTTTGTTTTAAATACTCTGGAGTTTTCTGAACAACTCTGATGTACTCACATTCCTACCACAACTATTTTCTTTCAAATATTGTAAGTGAATATTCAAGCTAAATTGATGCTTTATATATATCCTGTCTCAATTTGTAATACACCATTCTCTGTAAGGAGATAATTTGAAAAAAAAAAAGTACAAAAAAGAAGTGATACCACTGACAACAATTTACTTAAATTCACGAACCCTGAAATTGATGCATCTCCTATCAATCATAGTCAGAAATCACAGTAAAACACATTCAACATTTGTATATCAAAACTGGGACTAAAAAACCCACCCTCTTTTGTTCAATTTAAATGTCCTTCAACACGTTGTCATTTTATACGTTGATACTACCAAGGAATTTTTACTATAGGTTAGCTTTCTTCTGTCAAACATACCCAAAAGAGTAACCTTGCAAATTTAAAGTGCATGCCATTAAACTGCACAGATGTTTGTTCTCACCCAGTTACTGACAATGAAATACTTATTAAATAATAATAAGGAGATATTGACTTCTCTATTCTGTCGATATGAAGATCTGTTGATCTGTGAGGTTAATATTGATGAGGCAGAGTGAGGTAAACGTTTCATCAAAAGGGCAAATAAATCCCAATACTGGCATAAAAAAAACCCTAAACCCCAAATTTGTACATACACAAAATGTAATCCTTTTTGTACTTATTTGGTATATGAGCACCAGTTCAATCTATCAGCATGCACAAGCTAATGCTGAAGTAAATCCTTGATACTACTTTCAGGAAACATATTACAAAAGTGTCTATCACAGGTATTTAAAACTAAGTGCAAATCATGCCAAGCACTTAGGGTATTTAGTCATTCTGCATGTTCTGTTGCAAATGGCGCATTTCCTTTAAGTATTACTGATAGGCTCTACATGCAACCTCAATATTCTTCATGTTAAGGGGATTTCTGTCTGAGCTGGAGAAAGCCCTTTTTTATTTAAATAGAATGAGCTCTCTGTTAAAATATTATTTTTATTTACTGTCTCATCAAAACATCACTGAAAGTTCCCTCTCTTTACCCTCTTCCACTGAACACAATACTGTACACACTTTGAACAATACAAAGAGCCATTTAACTTGATAGGTCTGGCAGAAGAAGCTACTTTCTTGTTCATTATTATCTTTAAATTTTCCTACATTCTGTTTAAGTGAAGCTCAGAGTTGCTCTTTTTTGAATATTCCATCAGCCAGGTAAGTCTTGTACTTTGACAGTATTAATTCAGCATGTTGTTTGTACTGTATGGTACTCATACATGTAAGCAGTCTGTGTAACTTGCTGCTGGGCTTTTGAATAGACATTAAAAAAATGTGAGCTAACATTCATTGCAGTAAGAGGCTGTTGTGGTTTTGGATACAAGAACCAAAAGATGCACTTGCTAGTTTTCCCGTTTTGATTATTAATTAAGGCCTTGATTCTGCCATGAGATTTGCAGGGGCAAAACACATGTGCAGAGCAGCTATCTCCATAGTATGACTGTTGACAAGGGAAGAGCTCAGTCACACAGAGCTTCCTGTAAGGCAGTGACCTAAAAATCAAAACATTACTTCAGCTGCCCTTGCCAGCGATTGTAGCTTCATTTCTAGGGCAGAAGAGCCCTTCTCACCACCTCCTCCCTCTTGCCTGTCTGTAGCAGAACTGTTGTGCCTCAGCAGGGGAAGTCGTGTGAGCACGCGGTGCTTTCTCTGAATTACTATGGTGTTTTGTTGGTAGGACAGTGCAGCAAAAATCACATTATTCCTATTTGTACTGCTCCTATTCTGAAGGTGTGAGGTTGGCCATCTGCTGCTCCTCCCAAGGATCACATAGGGGTTTAATACTCTTTATTTTGTTGTTTGTAAGATGTAATGACTTTTGTCTGAGAAGGTAACAAAAACATTTTTTTTCTTTTAACCTTATGGGTTTTTGTCCTTCTTATGTCCTTCTTCCCAGTGCATATTCAGCAGAACATTGTTGTTGTTTTTTTTGCACCTCAGGCCACAATGCTGTTTGAAGACTCCTGTCTCTGCAATTTCCTGCATTCACCCAAATCTCAGTTAAAGACAGTGGGGTTTTGTGTGCTTATGTTCTGCTATGCTGGCTGCTTTTGACTGGTTTGTTGTTGTTTTTTTTTGGTATTTTTATCCTTCTGTATTGTAAGAAACTTTCTCCTACAGTCATCTGAAGTATTTCCCAAATCCTGCAAAATGGTAGTCAGATGGCAGAATGTGTGGGAGCAATGTTTTGGTTCATGGGTACCTTGTTTTCTACCATTTGGTTGGACGTTCTTTAACAAAATCATTTTAACACACCTGTTAGGTAATCCTGGTAATAAAATTGCAAGAAAAAGACTCTTTTCAAACTTTTAGTTCATGATGAGGTTTTCTTAAAATTTGCTAACATTTAAAAAAAAATAGGAAATTTAGAGGCACAGATTTTGGTAACCTCAAGACCTTGTGGCTGGGCTCCACATGCTCCACGTTTACAGATAAAACAACTAGACTAGGGTCTTGTGCTCCAAAGCATCTCTGCATGTACTTACCTTAATGTATTTATCTGAAATAACATTAGTTCCTCAGATCTTCAGTATAGAAACAGACCCAGCAAATGAGATGAATACTTTTAGTAATAATTACACTTGAGCAATATTATCATATGACATTATTTCAGTGCATGCCTTTGCAAGTGCAAGGTGTAAAGTTCACCTTAATATACTGAGCTTGTTATTCATTGCAGTTTCAAGGCTGGAGGTTGCGTACCCATGTTTCTTACATGGCGACCAAGATACTGATGGACAATTGTTCTGCTAGTAAGTTAAGCTGAGTAACAGAAAAAAACCTCAGCAATGACTAAGGGGCTCCCATGTCTACTTGTATGCTTTGCAAAATAGATTGCAAGAGAAGGAATAGGCAGCAAACTGTGTAAACTGAGCACAGATAATTCCCATGCTGTGAAAACCCTTCTGCCTTAAGAGCACTAGCAATGAAAAGGTTACATATAAGGGGATAATAAAAATATCAAAAGAAACCACATAAAAATAGGTTTCTTTGCAAGTAGAGGAGTCACTTTCTAATATGGTGGCCTTATATACAAGTACATTTGTCTTCCAGACCCTCTGCTGTTGATTAGAGTTCTGATGCCACTGGAGGGGTTACAATTTTGTTGAGTTTCTGGATCTCAATTGCACTGTCAAGGGGTCATTCTTTCTGGTAATAAGGTAGCTAGTGGCCCCTGGGAGAGAAGGAAAACAATTGACTCCTGAAAGCAGAAACATATACTGAAGTCTAGAGTAGATTTCTGGCAGTGGACCAGGTCTTTTCTCATAGCATTTATCATTGAAGCAATGAAAAAATTGTGGGAGTTCTACAGGCAGCCAAAAAAGGAAAACAGAGCACAATAACAACAACAAAAAAGAGCTAGATGTAATTTATTTTGGAATTATATTTAAGAGCAGGTTGTTTTTTGTTTGTCACACTGTTGGTTCACTTGTTAAAGATGTGGATCCCATTATATAGAAATATGTTACTTATTTTAAAGCAAATTATTATCAAATGACTACACTTCAAAACATTTTTTTTGCTTTAATTTGAAGTGAAGTCATTTGAGTTTGAAACATATGCCTTTGCTGAGTGAAGAATATTTTTTTGCCAAAACCAGACAACTTCATTTTGAGTCCACTGCTTGCAAGCATTGTTGATCCTGGATGTCACTGACAATATGAGTCTTGGCAATAAGTCTTTACAGAGGTCAGTAGTAAAGTTTTGCTTATTACCACTAGGCTTTTTCTTTATTATTCTTATTCTACCAGGTCAAAATGGTCTCACCATATCATCATACTCAACCAGAACAAATGCAGTATTGCATTTGATTTGCTTTGGAAGTATTATTCCACTTTGTACAACTGGATAAAGCTCGCTTCTTAAAAATTACTTACCCTAAGATTTGCATATCCAGGCTTTCCATATCTTTCTGAAAACTGGCTTCATTATTTCTCAGGCTATGTTACCAGGCTGTTTTTCTTTGTTGCGGTACAAGCATACATAAATGGTGCATGCATACATGTGTATGTCTACCACCACACAAACACATCACTGGCTTTATATGTAATTTGACACATGATTTACATTATACTTGCAAGATTTTAGAGTGGATTTCAAATTTATTATGAGCCCCAGCATTACAGCTGATAGATGTGGATTCATTCCATCTTTTAAGTGAAATTCCCAAGATGGGACTGTAGCAGTCTGGAGCTTCCTATGTTGTCAATGGAGAAAGGCAGGCACGCTAGGGATACGCTTCTCTGAAGGTACTTGCCTTCCTTCACTGACTATAGACCAAGTCGAGAGCAAATCTACTCCTATAGTAAATGACTGAAGCACACTGCAAAGAAACCTTGCTGAAATGCACAAAGTGCCATATCTTCTGCTGTCACCTATAGATTCTGGGCTGAAAATTATCTTTCCATTTAGGATCTAAAATACCTCATACACATAGCCGTGTGTGAAGTCTTGCCCAGAATAACACCAAACAAAGCATGGGCTTGATCTGCCACAAGTCAGACATCTAGACCGTACTTCTTTAGCTGCATAGTCCATTCATTTAACTCATAACATTCTGTGATTCTGTGATCTGTCCTAGAATTAGGTGAAATAGGCTGAGGAGGAGGACAAATGTGTGGTAGGTGAGCTATGACAGGTGGGGATGCATTCACTGCAAAACAAATGTAGATGCCTAAATTAAGACAGGTGGCATTTAGATTAAGATTTTGGGTGCTTAGGATATCTTTTAGACAGCTAAAGCAAAGTGAAATTAAACAAAATTTTTGCTAAAGGATTTGTGCAACAACATGCAGAGAAGGAGGCATTTGCAGATCTAGGGTAAAAAAATAGTTCTGCTGTTGCCTGGTAAAATCCTGACAACCCCCTGCCTTGTTGCATTAGGTATAATGGGAAGAACAAAGAACATCTTGAAGAAGACCTATTCTCACACCGCATACCAAAACATGCAACAGACTGGAAGAGAGAAAGGTGTTACTCCTTAAGTCGTATTAGAGAGGATGGCTATAAAAATGACTTTTCCTCATGCCTTAGTCTGGACACGGGGAAATTAGCAATAGATATTTTCACTTTAACCTCCCTCTCTCTCTGTCCCCCACATACCTTAAGAGATAACAGTAGCATTGTGTATATATTTCAATATCCAAGAGCATCAGGTTTATCTTGGTTATCTCTTTCTCAGCAGAGCTCATGTAAACTCATTTTCACATAACTATATTGTCTCATGTTTTATTCCATCATAAAAGAAAATTTAGAAAAGGTGTAGTGTGATTAAAATAACTAATCTTCATTCATTAAGAAGACCTTTCCTCTGCTATTTTTTTAGTTAAGACTAGTTGTGATATCTGATGTTATAATTCTTGTAAGAGTGAACTTCTGTCTCAAGCAGATTCTTTTAACTGGACTCTGTGTAGATTTATAATTACATTTATAATTTAGGATCCCAGAATGTGCCATTTGGAAAAGAATAGGAGTGTTTTTTTCAGATCTTTTAATTTAGAGCATCTGTTGTGGAAGGAAGGAGCTGAAAGTTTACTTACTCATTAAGTAAAAATTCTCCAACGGTAATACTAAAACCAGTATGTTGCTGTCCAGAATAACACAGTAACAAAACAAAAATCAAAAGCTAAGGTTAGCCATAAGATAAACTAACTAGTGACATGCTCTATTGTGAGCTGAAGCTCTGTCAGGTTGTCAAGAGGAATTAGTTCTTAAGCAAGGTATTTATAGAACATAAGACTGGAAGGCACCACCAGAGTCACAGAATCATTGTAATAGAAGAGAATTTGTTACATTCCCACATGATCCTATGAAAATTTTCCCCCTAGCTTCTCTGAAACTCCCTGCTGGTCCATTTTTACTGTAAAGCTGGCATTCAGCTTTTTCTGACCATAGGATCAAGATTTACCAACCAGACACTGAAGCAATTTAATACCTCTACATGCATCTGTTTACCCTGACCTACATCCTAGTTCTAGTTTGTGACTGACTGAGCAAAGAAAGGTGAATATTCATTCTTCCTTTCTGAAAATCAAGAAATGTATCAGGAAAAAAACCAACAAAAACTCCTCTTGCTGGATGTTGCAGCTTATCAAGAATTGCCTTGCAGTAGCATAAGTACAATATAAACACAGAAGAGATGGACATAGTATAAGAACTGAGAACAAGTTGCCATCCTTATCTGCTATAAAGGGGCTTTCAGGACTTTCAAGCAGCTGGTGTCCAGATAATTGAGAGGTTTGCAGGCAGAACTGCCTACAGAAGTGAAGAGGAATCTATCGCAAAGGCCTGAGCAACTGAGGTCTGTCGTGATTCATCCTACTCACAAGGCAGGCAGCTGTTTTCAGCAGAATCTGCAGCTTTTGGGTGGACTTAATGGGCAAAACAAAAATCCTCCCTCCTGTAAAGCTATTGAAGTGAGGGGAATTACATATGGGATGAACTTGGCTTTTTAGGTGTGGGAGAAACCATTTCCAGTACTGACATATGGATATTAGCACTTCTTTATGCAGGGCTTACAAACAGGCTGTAGGAATGTTTACAAGGTGGGAAGGACAATGAAGGAACATGTAAAATCATTTCACCCTGATTCATCTTTGGAAGGAACTCTGAATGTGGATCTCTCTTTTAAGTTGGCTGTGTCTGCCAGAACCCTTTCTTCCAGATATGAACCTCACAGCCCTCCTACACCAAGGAATTTGGGCTCTGTCCAGCGAAGGGTTGGGAAGAACTTATACATTTCCTCCACATTCCACATGCTTCTCGTCTCGGGGACTAAGATAACGCTGCTGAAAAGTGCATGTGAACCAAGTAAAATGTTCTGAGGATCTGGTATGAAATGGGGCTCCTGCAAACCCTCTCATTATCCATATATACAGCAGGCATTGCCTCGAGTCTAGAAACCTGAGCTCTCATTTCTTCCCTGGCAACTAAAGAATGGCAACTGTAGCACACCTATAGAAGGGATTTAAGGAAACCAAGACATTCACACTCTCATCAGCCACTGTGTCTCTGTCCAGGGAGGCAATATATCTCTTGAATCCATTTAAATTAAAATAATAAACTGCACTAAGCACTGTATTTTTATATCCAGTGGTCCAACTGCCTTTCAAGGTTGTAAAATTTGAAGAGCAAGAGTGGAGTTACACAGATAGTTGAACCAATACCTTTCTTTCATGGATGTAACTGTGCAAACAATCCATTCACTTGACAATGGCCACCAGAGGAGCCAACCACAATGTAACACTTGTCCCTAAATGAATCTCATTTAACACTTATTTACTTCTTTCATCATGGGTTCTTTGCATTCCAGAAGGCTGATTTCGTGGTGGGGAGGTGTTATCTAAACTTATTTTACACAGTCCCTATTTATAAGTGTGAGGCTTTAGCCATTTCTATAGTGAGTGTGTTATATACAAGAATTCACAGAATGGCCTGGGTTGGAAGGGACCTTAAAGATCATCTAGCTCCAACCCCCTTTCCACGGACAGAGATGCCACCCACTAGACAAGGCTGTCCAGGGCCACATCCGACTTGGCCTTGAATGCTGCCAGGGATGGGGCATCCACAGCTTCGTTGGGCAACCAGTTCCAGTGCCTCACCACCCTCTGAGTAAAGAATTTCTTCCTAACATCCAATCTAAATCTTCCCTCCTTCAGTTTAAAGCCGTTCCTCCTTGTTCTATTGCTTTCTACCCAGGTAAGAGTCTCTCTGCTCTTTCCTTATAGGCCCCCTTTAGGTATTGGAAGGCCACTATAAGGTCCCTCCAAAGCCTTCTCTTCTACAGGTTGAACAATCCCAACTCCTGTCCTCATAGGGGAGGTGCTTCAGCTCCCGGAACATCTTCCTGGATCTTCTCTGGACCTGCTTTAAAATGTCCACATCTTTCTTATGGTGAGGACCCCAGAACTGGATGGGGTCTTACAAGGGCAGAGTAGAGAGGCAGAATCACCTCCCTTGACTTGCTGGTCACTCCTCTCCTGAACTAGCCTGGGATATAGTTGGCTTTCTGGGTTGCAAGCGCACATTGCTGGTTCATATCCAGCTTTTCATCCACCATGATCCCCAAGACCTTCTCTGCAGGGCTGCTCTCAATGATTTTATCTCCTAGACTGTACTTATGCCTAGGATTGTCCCAATCCAAGCGCAGGACCTTACACTTGGCTTCCCTTGTCAGCTGTTGTCACTCTATCATAGAAGGCCACCAGATTGGTCAGGCATGATTTGTCCTTAGTGAATCCATGCTGGCTTTCTAGCATCATCTCTTTATCTTGCATGTGCCTTAACAATGCTTACATGACATTTCTTCCATTATCTTCCCAGGAACAGAGATGAGGGTCACTGGTCTGTGGTTCTATGGGTCCTCCTTTCTGCCTTTTTTAAAAATAGGGATGATGTTACCCCTTTTTCAGTCTCCAGGACATCACCTGACCACCATGACTTTTCAAATATGATAGGGATTGGTCTTGCAACTACATCTACCAGTTCCCTCAGGACTCTGGGATGTATGTCATCAGTTCCCATAGACTTGTTTTTGTTTAGTATCGTCACATGGTCTCACAGTTGCTCTTTGCTTACAGTGGGGGGGCCTTCACTCCCCAACACTCACCTAGATCTACTGACACTTGGTAGGTGCTGGAAGCTTGGCTGCCATTGAAGACTGAAACAAAAAAACTCTTCATATCCTGTCACTAGTTCTCCATCCCTGTTTATCAGAGGGGGGGCACTCTTTCTGACCTTTCTTTTCTGATTGTCTTATAACCCCCTTTTTTATTCTTCTTTATATTCCATGCCAAGTTCTGTTCTGTCTGTGCCTTGGCTTTCCTGGTCTCATCCCTACATGTCTTAGCCATTTGCCTGTACTCTCCCCAGGCCACATGTCCCTGCTTGCACTGACTATGCATTTCCTTCTTGTCCCTCTGTTTGAGGAGCAGGTCTTTGCTCAGACACAGTGGTTTCCTTCCTGCCTTGGCAGATTTCTTTCACAGCAGGATGGAGATCTCTCGCACTCTTAAGAAGAGTGTTCTTAAAGAGTTGCCAGCTCTGATCAGTACTTTTGTCTCTAAGGACAGTTTCTCAGGCAATGTCATCCATTAAATCTTTAAATAGATGGAAATTTTCTAAATTTCAGGGTCCTGATTTTGCTCTTTGAGAGGTCTACATTTTTTGAGATTGTGAACTGAACCAGGGCATGGTCACTACAGCCTAAACTGTCCTCTAATCTTCACCTCTCTAATGAGTTCCTCTGCATTGCTGAGCACAAGGTCCAGTAATGCTTTGCTTCTGCTTGGTTCATCTAGTACCTTGACCAGAAAGTTGTCTTCAGTGAACTCCAGGAATCTCTTGGACTGTTTGTAGCCTGCTATATTGTTCTTCCAGCAGACATCTGGGTGATTAAAATCCCTCATCAGGACAAGGGCCAGCAAGCTCAATGCTTCCTGTAGCTGAAGCGAGAAGGCCTCCTCAACAGGCTTCCCTTGATTGGGTGGCCTATAGTAGACCCCAACCACAAGCTGACCTTTATCGGTTTGATCCTTAAGTTTTACCCACAGGCTCTGAACCTGTTAATGGTTGTTTCTCAGAGCCAGCTCTTCACAGTGTATCCATCTCCTTACATAGAGGGCAACACCCCCACCCCTCCTTTCCAATCTGTCTCTTCTCAATTGTTTGTAGCCTTCAGTTGCTGTGTTCCAGCTGTGTTCCACCATGTTTCTGTGATAGCAATCAGGTCATAGTTTTCTGATTGCACCATGGCCTCCAACTCCTCCTGCTTGTTACCCATCTTATGTGAATTCGTGAATAGGGAAGCTCTTGACTGTTAATGTAAGGTACAGTGTCAGTCCTCAATCAAAAGATTATTGTAGCTTTGACATAAAAGTGCAAACCCTTTCACTTCACATCAGAGCAGAATGTGGCCAGACATTCTCAGAATTTTGCCACAATTAGTCTCAGTGTGTAAGACAAGAACACATCTGGATACATGGGATCAATTGCAAACTGACATTTTCTTCTAGCACTCATATATTTGTGATGCTACTTGAATTAATGATTTTCTGCTAACGCATCTTTGGATGCTGATGGCAATATAGATGTTCAGAAGAGATGGGTAACTGCTTAGTTTAAATCATGGAAATGAAATATCAAGATTGAAACCAGCATGAAAGTTTTTAATTTAATTGTTATGTATGCCTGAATATATTACAGAAAAAGGTAACAAGAGGTAGTATTTCTGAAACAGTGTTAAGGAGCTTGTGATCTGAGTGATCACCTGCGAGTTAGGGCTCAGAGGTTTTATATCTCTTTTTGCCACTGACACCTGAATAAACTTGGCCACATCATTAGCCTCTTTTTACACAAATTGTCCCTTAAATGACACTAACCATTAGTCTTTACACAGTTCCTTTCTGAACCTTAATTCATTAATGTTAATGAAATACCATGAGACAGTCAGACAAAATATATTAGGCATATGAAAACTCTATGCTGGTTGCTGTACCATGGCAGTTCTGCAGGGAACTTTTAAGAAAGAAGCAAATACCTGTATTTCATACATTACTGTGATTCCACTAATGGTCCCAAGGCCAGCTCAGGTAAGAGCAGGCCTCAGGTTTATTTACATTCATATACAGCACCTACACATATATGAGTGCATAGGAAGTAACAGCCATAAGCATGATTATGTTAATCATCCTCATTAAGAGAGGCAGATGAGAAGGAACAGAATGGTATTTGACAGTGCAAAAATCCTCACTCATGACTTTTATCTCCTTCCAGAACAGTTCGTCTGTGTGAAAACTTCACCCTTGCAATTCAGCCAAGGTTGCTGAGACCCTCTGTGGTGTGCTAAGCAAGAGCAACTTGTACAAGACAACAATTCTTGAGGCAGCTTTACTTTATGCATAAAATACATGAACAATGAATGTAAATTACATCTTTGGGAAGTGATTGGAGACAATAGGAATAACTGGCATTACCTTTACACTGGTAGGACATGGAGCCTATTCCGATACCTCCTCTTTAATTTTCTTTCTCCCTGCTTCCTTATGTTTTCTACACTTTTCCCCACTGTCCTGGTGTAGGCCTCTTCCTGAAAACAGAAAGGTTTTGAAGACACTAAAAATTCTGACGTGGAGTTTCATTAATCTTATTTTATTTAAGAATAAGCAAACCTTTGAGCTTCATATGGTGTAAGTAGCAGTAAGACTGTACTATTCACTCTACACTAGAAGCAACAGAAATTGTAACCCAGAAGAGAAACACATCTTGTAGATGGCAGCAATGGAACCATAGAATTCTCCCTGAATATATTTATACATTTTCATAACCTCTTGCTCTGTCTTGATAGTCTCAAGTTCTATAGCTCCTTTCTCAGAGATATTTTATATCCACTTTCAAGCAGCATGTAGGGACTATGGAATTTTTTTCAGTTTGATATGAAGAACTTGTGTAGCATCTCTTCTTTTCTATTGTTGCTTTTTTTACCTCCAGATGTTCAACTGCCTATGAGAGTACTCAAGAAAACATAGTTATGCTGTATTTCAACATCGAATATGTTTAACTGAAAAAATAACAAGTGATATATGCAGTAAGGGAATTTAAAATCAGCTCCCTAGCATATTCATGGTTTAATACAATGGTTTTACTTTCTAAATGATTTTTACTAAAAAGAAATAGTGAGCTTAACTCATATCAGTGCATTGAAGGGAGCCATGACAGAGTATAACATGTGCTGGAGAGGACAGCAGGCTGCCCTTCCACCCATTGCAGCCTTATCCCAGTCGCTTTGTTCTTTTGGCAATGGTGAAGTTCTTAGCTCATAGAAATGTGCACTAGCAAGAACAACCTGCAGTAACCTGTTGTGCCTGATTGACATTTAGGACTAGCTGGAGCTACACAGCAGTAAAATCTCTTTTGTGCTAACCATGGCTACGCACACATAGACACAGTGAAAAGCTTGTCTCAAAGCTCCTGGAGCTACTGCCACTGCCTCTCCTGTCCTGCTTATTTGGCACAGAACTCTGCCAATAAATGGCCAGATAGGACAGATGCAAATTTGATGGATGAAGTGCTGTTTTATCTAATAATCTAGACAGAAATATTAAACCTTCCTCTGCATTCATCACATACTCTTCTCATGTGTATTGGCAACAGACTCACTCATCATTTTAAATGGCTGTAAATAGCTGTTTGGTTCACAACATCTGATAGATACAAGCCTTTATGCACTGATAATATTAAAAGCAGGTCTGCTACCTGCTGCTTTTTAACCTTAAAGATTTAAGATTAGATCTTCTAATTCAGGAGGTTCCTAAGCTGCAGAAAGCTTGAGGGGCTGTACTGGAAGAAGTTTTATCAGGTGCTTCTCCTCTTCCTATGCTTTTCCTGCAGATGTACTCTATCGGCCACTCAGAGAGAGGTCTTTGCTCTGGCTGAAGATAGCTTTTCTTACCGACTCCCTTTATTAGTTATTGCAGTAGCCTTTGGGCCTGATTCTATAAAAACCTAACCCAGGGCAACCTCCTCCCAGTAATATCAGGGCAGACAATTAAGCAATTAACATGACTGCAGCTCTCAATAGAAGGTTGATACCCATGCAGACCTTGGTTCTTATGAAGAAGGACTTTTACAAGGAAATCTCTTTTCTGCCTGCAGCAGCAAATAGCCTAGAAGTACAGCAAGCAATTGGCTTTAAAGGTCAAGAGGAAATCACACCTAGTCTTTCTGCTGCCAGGCAGCATTCAGCTGATCTTAGATCTAAGGTGAGCAAAGCCTGATGGGTGCAGCAGCAAAACCCCAACAGCTGAGTTCTGGGATTTGGTAGAAGCATGCATGTGTTCTGATGTGGGGCTCCTGTTTTACTCTTGCTTCTACAAAGGCATCTCAAGTGGTGTCTGACTGGGACTTGGGTAGAACATTTGGATTAGTTACTCTAGAGGTGAGCTAGAGAAGCTGTTAGGGCCAGTTTGAAGGAATTCTATGAACTACTACAGTACTCATGGAAATAGAAACTCATGGACAGTATTGTACTGCACTTGGAGTATTCAGCACACGAGGAAAGGTGAGGAAACATCTGTGTGGGAGAAATTTTAAAAGATTCTCCATTTCTTACTTAGCTTAAAGTGTGAATTTTTGTGCTGAAAATGAACATGTTTTGCTGTTGCTAATGTGTTCCTTGTATCTTTGAATTGAGATACCCTACTGAAAGGGCTTGACTTGGAGCATACTGCTGTATTTCATTGATACCTTCGCTCTTAGCATTTTCTGAAGTTTGCAGAAACAATAAATTGGGAGTCAGACTGGCTTGTGATTTGTAAAAGCCTGGTGAGCACTATACACAACTTTCTTCTGTGGTTATGGTTATTTGATGACTGTTTCCAGCTTATAATTGTTAATAGGCAGTTCCAGGTACATCAATGGCATTTTGCTTTCTAAAGGGCCATTTATACTCCCAGAACTATCAACAAATTCTTTTGTTTGAATAAAAATCTAGCACAAATTTGTTACAAGACATAAAATCTTATATCATATTTGTATTATAAAGTTACTGCATCTAACAGTGTTTCTGGTTTAGCTAGCAGAAGACCAGGTTAGTCTTTAATATCTGCCATGCTTTTCTTGCAGCATAATAACATTCTCAAAATAAAATTATAATGTTGTTTGATTACTATTATATGGGTATAGCATTTGGAGAAATTATAAAAGTATTTTTCTTTTTGTTTTCTTTCCCAGAAGAGTATTGGAGAGGTGCAATTACAATGTGTTAATTGAAGCTATGCTTAATTTACCTCAGCAGTGTGATGTGCATTGAATATAGTTTTTTTAGAGATTATTGACTTCTGTATTTATGAAGTTAATAGATGTGTATATATAGTGTATTTCTAGTGACTGGAGATTCATGGAACATACCTGCTCACCTGTTTTGAAAATAGGAGAGAAATAAAATAGGAAAATAGATTAGACATGAGGGAAGATTTTCAGTAACTCAGCTTTGGAATGGACTTAGTATTCTGGCTGGAGATGAAATATGTTCTTGCTTCCAGCACTGGGAGTCTCATTTTTTTGTGGCTTTCTGTAATGTCAGTACTTAAATTAAAAATTATTCTTTGAGATCTAGTGAAAGCAAGCTTGTTGGTTTTGGCTACCAGCTTCTGTAATATGGTTTCTCTTTCTCATTAACACTGACTTGTCCTTCTTCATGTTAAATCCTACAGAGAGTTCTTGCTTTGATGCTGTCCATTTTTGTGGAATGCAATGCTTTTTGAAGAGAAGTTTTTCAATAGAGAAATTTACAGTCCCAGAGAGCATTTAGATGCTTTGTTGTATTATTGCTTACCTTTAGTTTTCATTTTCTAGTTGCATTCAGGTAAAACACCTGAATGTTTCTCTTTCAGTTCTTGAGTAGTGTTTGGATATATCTGTTCTAGTTTATTTGGGCCTTTCATAAATTTCATAATAACAGCAAAACTGTGTTTTCTTCCAACACTCCACTGTTTGCCTGACTTTTTTTTTCCTTCAGTCTATGAAAAATAACATTTGAAGAATTTTCTTCTAAAGATGACCCTGGTCCACTCAGCCAGTTGTCCAGATTGACTGAGCATGGGACTTTTTTAGTTCCCATGAATGGAAAATTTGATTTGCATTCTACAGTGTGAAAGATTAGATCCTACCTGGATGTTGCATGGCTTTATTTTATTTGGGTGACTTAAATTTTGGACTGCTCTTGCCTTTATTAGCATGTCTGTAACCATTTATGTGCCTTTAACATGTTTCAACAAGAGGTGACAGTGGTATGTCTGCCACATTCCTGTGCTTGTCATGAAGCAACTGGACAAACACACTTACCATCCACAGGTGAACTGATCAAGCTAGTTGTAGTAAGCATGAACTTGTTTTGCTTCAATGCATCTTTTTGATGCTTAAAGCACTCAGAAAATGCTTAATATTTTTTTAAAGTGTGTGCTGGGCACTTATGTGACCCTTCTACTCTCTCTCAAGTCAGGCAACGAGACCATTGGTTTTAAATTGTCCCTGTGCTTAATTTTTAGGCCTAGTTATAGGTGTGCTAAATATAGGCCAGTGTAAAAGATTCTGGAAAGACACTGACAGTGACTTAATAGAGGTTTGAATGTTTGCATCTAAAAATTAGGCTGCTCAGTTAAGCTTCTTGGAGAGGTAGATAGACAGATTGCTCCAGGCAGCCAAGTTTGAAAAGCTTGCCCTACTTCTCTGCTTTTGGAAACACCAGCACAAAAATGACCTGCATAAGGTAGCTGAACACATCACTGCTTCAGAATTGTATACTGCTCAATATGTGAACTGGTAGTGTGGTTGTTACAAGGATTTTATTTAAGTGTCTGGCAGTGTACATGGGATAGATGTTTCCTTGTACAGTGGTCAGGTGCTGTCCTTGATTATTGCTGCTAGTGGGAATAACTGTGTTGAAAGGAGAAAATGAATGAAGCTGATCCTGCTTACACCCACAACAGCCTTTCATCCTTATCTTGCTTGCATTTAACTCAGAGATCATTGAAGGGTTTTGGCTTGACTGTTACTGCTGCTGGACTCCTCTTTCAGTTAGTGACATAAAAATCACTACCTGACCACTTGTGTTACCACACTAGAATCTTAAGTTGGTGTTTGTGTAACTCATACTACTACAGAGTAGATATAGATGCCTACTCCAGTGCACAGTAGCAGCCTCAAGTAATAAAACACCAAAGCAGCGTGGGTATGTGGGAAATGGTGTTAGGTGGAAGGGAAAGCTTTGGGTAATTGTAACTCTTCAAGAAAGCAAATAGGATTAATGACCAGACAAGAGAGCTCTGCAATTGTCATAATTATAATTTTAATGATCATAACTAAGTTTATGGAAATTGCAGTAAAATATACTAAGCCCACTGTGTTGTTGTGTTTTTCTTTTTACTTTCCCCCCTTTCTCCTCTGACTTACAACAGTTACTTCCTCTCTGATTTGGACCACATATTTACCTTCTTAAAAAGCTTTTGTTTCAAGAAGCATTTAAGAGACTTGGGCATAAAAATGTCATCCATGGTTCTAGTTGTATGCAAGGAAAAAAATACACAAAATAAGGATGTTGCTGCATCTGCATGCTTTTTTATTTTCCCAGGTTTTTTTAGTGGGCTTGTTTTTATATTTAACTTTGAAAATCTAAGTTGTTTCTGAAATTATATTTTGGGGAAAGTCAGAACTGAGTAAAGCTTATCAGGTTTCTGTGACTGCTTAAGCTAAGTCAACTGATAATTATAAAGTGCAACAAATATTAAAGTGGAGAAGGTGAGAATGAAACCTTATATTGAACAGGGCAACTGGGAACATCCCAATCCTGATCAAACATGAGTAGGGTTGTTTGCACCAAGGAAGGATTACAAAAATTGCCCAGACTTTCCAGCAAAGCAACTTTTGAGGAAACCAAGAGTAACCTCCTGCAAAGTTTACTGCCAGATAACCTGGCAGCCAATTAAACAAACACAATTTGTGTGATTTGCATCATGAACACCTCTTCTGCCCATTCTTTTAAGATCCCACAGGCATAAGAAAGGCATAGGGAATGGATACTCCTGCATATTTTCTTTCTGATGGCTTACATGCCTTGCTTACCCCATAACACAGAAAATAATTTGTGGTAAAGTTGGTAGCATCTTCATGCAGTATGAGCCTTAGTTCCCCTTCTCCTAAGAGGGCTACTGCTCACCATTGTTAACGTGGAAGATGCTTGTGCCCTATGCAACCAGGTATTTCTTGCATGTGTAGGGTTGAGGAAGAGTAATATTGCTGAATTACTAACTTCTTAGGGAACAATTTATCTGCAGAGATAAATTACTGTTCTAAACAGGATTAAGAATTAGAATCAGTAGACTTCATTTTCATTGATATAGTGGGAATTCAGAGGAGCTTTAGAGTTGGGGGGTTTTTTTAGTCACAAATGAGGAAGAAAAATGGGGAAAGAATCGCAAAAGAGGACACTGCACAGACACAGAAAATGAGCACACATGTATATATTTTACACCTTTCTTCTGCCCAGGTTGTACACCCAGTGGCACATGCCAAGGCATTTTCAGAGCTAGGCTTTAGAGTCTTTCTGAACTCTATTGCACTTAGTGTCTGCACCCATAAATTGACACTAGGGTCATCCAGGGGACAATTTAGCTTTATGTACAGGGTTGCACTAATATGTCTGTTGGCCCTCACTCATCCATTTCAATTGGCAGAGGTCCAGCTGGAGTAGAGGAGAGAAGCTGTTTAAGGGATCCTTTCCTCATGATGTGACATCATCATATCTCATCTTGTACTTCCTGAAGAAAAGTCTAGAATGGGATTGGTGTAATGCAGCAGGCCTCCTCCAGTGGTGGGGAAGTGGATACTGGCTTTATGTTAGGATGTAGTGGGTAGGGCAGATATGGCCAGACTCTGGCCTAAGGAGAATATAGAGGCAAAGACAATGGTAGTTTTTATGAAGGCTGCTCAGTCACACACAACACATGTGCCAGTTTATTTTTATGAGTCATTTAAAGGAAACATATACTTATCTCCAGTTTAAAGATACGAAGGAGAAAGTAATTTGCTAACAACTGTTTCGGGTTATTTGAAGGGGCAAGATAAGAAATAAAGAGTAATTGTATTTTGACCCATAACTAACTCCAACTTTCATATGTTCCTTGTACTCTCTGAATCTGTAAAGGAATTTCATTATGGGCAGGATATATTTTTTTTTTTGTACTCTGTATGATGAAAAAGACAACCCCTTTACTCACTGTGAAAACCAATTCAAAACAAAAAAGTCCAGTATGTTTGCCAGTTATGTTATCTTGTGTGACAGAAGTCTTCTACAAAGACTCTAGTTTGGACTTTTTAGGGTTTTTAAACATACATATATAAATGTGTATACTTACTCATCCTTTTATTTAACCAAAAGGGAAAAAATGTGCTCATGAAGGGTCAGGGCTTGACTTTTTTTTTTATCCTAGATTCCAGTGGTTCAGGCATCTGTATAACAGGCTCGTCTGTGCTATACTGCAGAGAAACCGTCCTCTTTGACCTACTGGGTGTTTCTCTTCTGAGGGAGGAAAGGAATTCTTTCCATGTTAAGAGTTCAGTCTCCTCCTGTCACTGATTGCCTCTGTTACTTAGTTGAGCCCAATTATATCCAATGGCTTTTCAAGGGTTCAGCTGTGAAGAAGGCTCATGTGCAAATGATATCAATAAAATAACAGGATTTGCATACACAGGAGCAGCACACATGCTACTGTTTTGAAGATTTACTGTGTAAGGTACACTTACTGTTCAGTAGGGCATCTGTTGACACTGCCACTTTTATACTCCTCCTGTTTAGTTTTTCCTGGCTGCCATAGTCATAGGCAAAAGAAAATAGCAGTGCTAACTGTTCACACAGGAATAATAATAGACCTTAACAGATGAAGAGTAATTACCTTTGTCTGGTTTCTCCCTGCTCTAAAATCTAATAAAATAGAGACCAGTGGCTACGTAGCTGATGCATACAGAAGTCCTGTTGTGTTTACTAAATCTGAGGCTAGTTATGTAAAATGGCTTTTGTTCACAGGCTGAACTCTCATCTTATTTTGGAAAAAAAAAAAAGAAACCTCCATTACTGATGCGTAGATTTCCTGAGCACATCTGACAGCTTTCAAGCTAGCGGTATTTGGCAAGGCCTTTTAAAGTTATAGGAGATTTATAGCTAAAGAGATTACATAGCAGTGGGTTCAAATCCGATCCCTTTCCCCCAGCTCCTGCACTGGGTAACAATGACAGGAGCTGTCTGTACACCAGAAGGAACAGTTTAAGAGGGGTGGCTGCATTTGGCAAGAGGAGTCCCTGTTAGCAGCCGGAAGCATTGGTGCTGAAAAGCAATCGCTGGTGTCAAGAACTTTCCTAGCTAAGCACTGCAGCTGGTGGCAATAAATAGCATTCTAATAAAGGAGGATGTTCAACCCATGACATAAGCGAATACTGTTTCAACCACAGAAAGTAATTTATGGTGCTGCATATGTCTGAAATGGATTTTCTTCCAATACATTATAAAATAAAAATGCTAAGATTTCAATGGAGGGAAAGATCTGCATTTTAAATCAAAATGAAATCGAAAGATCAATGAAAAGTGTATTGCTTTAAGAATGCAATGATACATAACATCTTAAGGATGTGCACTGTCACAAAGCACAATTACCTCCATTCCTAAAAATGAAAGATGCTGTTTTCTGACTGTGAATGTTCTCTATATCGTGAATGTTCCTTATATTGCATCAAACCTAATAACGTCACATGTCAGTGATAATCCCCCCAACATTTAGACAGAACCATCATAATGGGGTTGGACTAGATGACCTCTAAGGTCCCTTCCAACCCTGATAATTCTATGATTCTATGATAATCTCTCATAAGAATGCCAAGATGATCATATAGAAAGTAGAAAATAACAATATGCTTGGATTGCATAAACATAATGATTCCTGAAAAAAAATATCATCTCCTATCTCAATGAAGAGGTAAAAAAGAGAAGTGGATAATAAAGTCACTAGACCCATTGGACCTATTAAATTGAGTCCACTATGGTAAGCAGTTCGTAGTTTTGACAAAATCAATGCTTTATTTGAACATATACTGCTGCTCTTTGTTATACCTTTTGTTCATGCTACATGTGACTTCTCTTACATAATTGTTGTGAAGCATAGCAATGTTGCCTACTATATCTCCCACTGGGATAAGCAGTGTGGATGTGCTACCAGGAGAAACTATCCTTTGAGTTTATTTCTGCTGGCTGGTTTGGGGATTTTTTGGTTGCATGGGAGAGAAGATAGTTTTGGTTTTAGCTGAGTGCAGGCTGTCAAGTTAACTGAATGGATGGGTTATTCTGAATGGCATTTTATGTAGGAGCTTGTTTTGAATCACAAGGGCTGTATGTGCAAGCACATAAAATGAGTAACTGGTTAAGTGTTATTCAAGATCAAAATCTTTTGTACTGGAATGTGTAGTATACACATTTGAAATTCCTTAAGAAAACATATCCCTCATATTTTTCTGTTAGATGTGTTTATTAAATAATTTCCTTGCTTTGCTTTTGGAAGAAACAGTGCTGCCCCGTTTAAGAGATGGCTGATACCCATTTATCATCAGTACAGCTCTATGCTTAAGCAGATTCCCAACCATGTCCCTTTCCCCTCCCCCTGTAGATTGTTTCTGCTGTCATCTAGGAGTTAAAGAAACAGTTTCTCAGCTGGTGCACATCAGCACTGTTTCCTGAAATAAATAGGCATAACTTCACTGGAGTCACTGAAACCTAAGCTCAAACTCATGAGTTTTGCCATCCTTGAGTGCAGTGCTTCAAGGCTTATGATACACACTTCTGTGATACTTTGTTATGGTATAAACAAACACCACGCTTCTGATTCAAATTATAATCTCATTCACCCAGAAACCAAAGGAGCTCTGTTTATTTATCCCAGCTGAGAGGATAGCCCAAAGGTTTTTCATGTTGTATGGTAAAGTCACGGGCTGCCACTCCAACTGCCCTGAACCACTCCCCCCCTCCAAAAAAACCCCCAAAAAACCAACCCCAAAAACAAGGAGGAGATTTCACTATTGCTGGTGTAATTACTTAGATGTGAAACACATGAAACTGTTGTTCAGGGAGTTTTGGATTCAAATCAGTGCCATGATGTCTATTCTGTAGTGAAGTGTCTTATAAGGCTTTAGTTGGTTCAGAAAGAAATAAAGAGTATGACTTCAGGTGTTGATGTTGAAGAGCTGGGCAAAAATTTGGGAGTAATTAAAGGATGGAACACCTACTAAAAAGGCTGAATTGAGTGTTTCCTGCAAACTGTGTGTGCAGCCACAACACTCTTTGATTCTGAGTAGCATTTAAAGTCAGGATGGAATCCAGCTGCAAAGCCTGGATCTAGATCTGAATTTCCACAAGTTCAAGGTTGTTGTGATCAGCGGAATTTATTTGGTTCCATATCTAATTTAAATGCAGAACTTTTAAGGTAACTTCAATCAGATGCTCTTGGGATCCACTGGAATAATAGTGCAATAAAAGCTGAAATTAAACATATCTGGTATTCTGTAGGGATTTTATTAGTATTCCAGTTTAAGGTTAAAATAGTGCTCTCATGCAGTCAGCCTACCTTAATAAATTAAAGCAGGGGAGTTTGCAAATGATTTAAAATCATGGCTTACACATTTTTCCAAAGGAAAAGAAGAGAAGCACAGAATGTTCATCTGAATTCTCAAGGCAGTGCATGTGGTGAACATTAGTTTTTCTTTTTTTTTTTTTTCTGTTAAGGTTGGCAAATGCTTTCTTTTTCTTCTGTACTGGTAACTGAAGATATCTTCCACATGTGTACAACATCAGGCGCAGCAACACCAACGATACAAGAACCTTCTTTAGGTGCATTGCATAGAAGCAAGGAAACATTTCGGTGTGTGTATTCGGATCTCCACAGTGGTATGTCCTTCTGAAACCACAAATCACTTCAAGTGAAGGAACATGGCCTGGCAAGAACTGGGAACTGGAGGAAGAAAAGACTGCAGTACCTACTTAAAATCAGAACAAATCCCAAAACAAAGAACCTAGTTCTTGCTTCTAAGTTTAACCTGTAATATTTCACTCAATACGCTGTCTTGATCAAAATCAGCTATAGGAATGGGATAACTATCAGTTGTCACAAGTTTTGCCAACAAGAGCAAACAAAAACCCCCTGTCAATGAAGCCCTTATTCTGTTTTGTTACTTCTTTTCTTCAGTTCAGCTAGGTTAGTGGTTATCTAGGGAATGCCAGCAATGATAATTCTGATAGAAACTCTGTCTCATGTTTTTCACTGTTGAGAAGGTGTTTGATAAGAAATTGCCAGGTGAAGGAGAGAAAGCTGAGAGCTAAACAAATGTCCAAAGGCTGCCTAAAGGACTGACATGTGTGAGTGCTGTGCTCCTTTTAGGACAGTTGGAACACCCTGCCTGGCTATGTGGACCAGCCTTATATTGTCTGGCTGCAGTTCTTGCTGGTGGGAGGCTGTCTCCTGCCTGGAGAAGATCTTCAGTGCCCTGGGAAAGCATCTTCACTCAGGGCAGACAAGAGGGGAAATGGAAAAATTTCTAGAGTGATGAGAGCCCACCTGTGAAAATACTCCAAGACCCTCTTAATACTTGAAAAGAGATCAGAATGGTGACAACTTCTATGTGCTCTGGTTTTTAGGCAGCACATCAGCTGGGGTAGGTGGTTGCTGAGGAAACTTGTAAGGCTCAGCTGTCTATACTAGCTAATTGCAGTTTACCTGGTATAATGTTCTCAGTGAGCTGCATGTGATGTTCTGGCTTTTATTAAGGAAATAGCTCCACTTGGCTAATTTTAAGAATTTTAAAATACAGAAGTCAGACTACATGAGATCTCACACCAGGTGAGAATGTCTCCAGGCACTTTAAGAACATCTTTTTGAGGAGCAGATTTACCCTGAGCTTATGTTTCTCCTACTGCTGCTTGTAGCAACAGATTCATGTATAACTAGTCATGGCTAGCCTTTCAAACATATCAGAATAGACAAACCTGTACTGGAGAATCTCTATTGTGACTGATGTCCAAGACTTATGATGTTATAAACTATTGGTTATGTTGTTTTGACAATGGAAGAATTAATGAATGAGACAGATTTGCCTGCAGTGATGAACTATATCATAAAGAAACATTAATAAAGATAAAAGATTGGAAATGCTTCATGAAAAATAACATTTTTTGCTCTTTTCACAATGAACAAAAGAAGCCAGAAATATGACAGATTTCATCAAGAGAGCTGTTCACAGATTAAGTGTGTCTGATTTTTGGTTTGCTGTGCTAGACTCCAGTTCTCAAACCAGAGAAAGTGAGGCAAGTGTTTTCAAGCTTATAGTTTGGGTTTGGTTTTTGTTGTTGTTGTTTGTTTTGTTTATGCAGTGAATGTCATCTTCCTGCTAATTGTGTTATATCCTATGAGAACTGTTTGTCTGGGCAAGTTCTTCTGTTCAACCTTCTGGTGTACTCAGAAAATGCCATATAGGATCCACTGTGATCTTAATGCCTGTCTGTTAAACAAGCAAAGCCTACTTGTGAAACAAGATATGGCAATGTTTCAGGGAACTGGAGGCACTCAGCATCATATAGAATTTGCAGCTGATTGTGTCTCAGTGTATGGCAGCTAGGAAATGTGAAAAGACTGAAAACAAATGCACAGAATAGTAGAAGCCTAGACTCGAGATCCTTGGAATACTGAAGGAATTGGACTGCTCTATAAAAGGGCACTTCTGGCCCCAGTGGGTCTCATGGAGAGCTACTCAATGCAAAACTTAGAATCCACCATTTCTGTGTACTTAAATGCCTTCACTAGCTTAATTTTCAGAGTGCTTAGCACTTCCTGGTTGAACTTTTTTTATGAACTTGGGCTATGTCAAATCACTAGTTACCTCATGGTTTGAACACAGCTATCTGGCAAGAAATGGTAGAGAAATACTGAGTTTAAAAGTTAGCATCCCAGGAATGGGGAAACTTGGAAGTGTAGAACTGTATATATTGGGCATCACCTAAAAAGGCATGGCCAGAACACTGAAGTAAATATGAACACAAAGGACCATCTTTAGCTGATGAAAATGAAGTACTCATGTCAAGGATATATATGTCTTTTTCTTATCCTTTTTTTTAATGCTACTTTTGTGTTAAGCTTCTCTAGAGTAAGGTTTACAAACCAGTTTAGCTGGGCTGTGCCATTAAGAAGTCTATAGAAATGGATGTCCTGTTGAGAGTAAGGGAAGGAGAGATGGTTAGATCCTTTAAAATATCTATTAAGTCTTTCCACTTAATTTTTATAATGTAAAAAATATACATGAGTTACAGAAACATCTGTTTCATCCACAGCGTTAGGTAGCTGCACATGTGATGAAAAGCTTCTCTATTTTGCTAGTGAGATGAAAAGTTAATGTCTTCTCTTTTGTTAGCTTTTATCTTGGGCCTCTGCAATTCTAATAGTAAAGGTCTGATCTGAAAGGAATTAATTTAGATGCCTAAACTCAGAACACTGTTCCAGCAGCTCATTTCCCAGGTGTCTGGGGCAAACAAGACCTCATCTTTTGACCCCAGAATTGCCCACAAACCCTGAGTTCTGCTGCTTCCTGTGCCTTGGAGCACCTCAGTTGTACTACCACTGCACTGTTACCTTGTTCAGACTTTTTTCCTGGTTAGGACCCAGAAGTTAGGGAAAATTCTCTGTAGGGTTTCAACTATATGTTAATCTAAAAGTAAACCTACATATGGTGAGTCAATCAATTTCTATTTGAAGTGCAGCAATAGCAACTTTTTTCCTTATAAAACACATATGGGAGGAGAGTAAGTTGCTTTCCCCCTTCTTACACAATTGCATTTTGGTAAGTGCATTAACATGTATTTTGTTTTCTCCTTCATATGAAGGATAGATTTAGATTGATTGAAGACATATCAGAAATTGTACTGTGATGTGCATTCTTGTTCCCACTTTCTGGCCCATGAAGCTTGGATTCTTTCTGTATCAGAATGACTGTGACAGATGAGAATGGAGACTGTTAATTGTGCCTACAGGTTTGGACTCCCACTTGTGTCTTTCTGATCCCACCTGCCTTTCACTCAAATGTATTGAGAGAGGGCTCTGTATCTCCTGTGCTTCGAAGAACTCTACATTTATTTATTGCGAAAGCATTTGTAGGCACTTACATTTAAAGCTTCGAATTGTAAGCAGGTGGAGACACTACTATGTCCTTAACAAAGACTCCTGCTTCAGGGGAAGAAAAGAATTTGCATACAGTTCTCCCCACTTTGTTCCTGCTTGCAGTAGTTGTATTGACCTTCAGATGGCTGTTCAGTCCAGGGGTGGTTTCAAATGCATCTTTTGGTGGATAGTTCCTTCAGTGAACAACACAGGGAGCTGAGGGCCCTTAACAAGGATTACAAATTTCTTTCCTCTAAACAATTAAGCTGCACAACACGTGGCTGCAGCACTTCCTTGGTGCTTGTGTGAGCTCTGCAGAGTTGGTAAAACCCGCACTGCTGACTAAAGCTCTTCCTGTTGGGGACCACTCTAAATGCTCTGCTAACAGTAAACATCCCACTTACCATCTACTACATCTACTTCTAAATATTAGTCTGCTGTTACTAATTCTGCTTTTGAGCAGGCAACCTGCCCAAGGCAGGCATCTTTACAAAGCTTCTACCTTTGTATATGCCTTTGTGATGGCAGTTGTTTTCTCTCACTGTTCTTCATGACTAGGTCCATGTCCCTGAGTGTCTGATGAGGTAACTTAGAAACTTCATTTCACAAAACATTTCATTGTTTTAAGCTATAACTTTGATGAAAGCTTTTAGAAGACTGTGCAAGGAGGAACTGATGTTAAGGCCAAAGCCTGTCCTCCTGCATTGACAACAGAGGAAGCTGAAGCCAGGTATCATATACAGGAGTTGTAGAAGATGCCAGTGATGTTTTTCTGATGGTATAGCCAGGAAAGCTTTCTGCATCATAGAGCTTCAGTTGCATTCCTTAAGACTTATGCTTAACTCTTTTACGTGGAGAAGTAAAGCTTAAATTCACCATATAGATCTCAGCTATTTCCCTGATTAATCTGAAACCTGAGGAGAGCATTACCCATGGTGTGATGTGTGCTTTTTTTGTGTTTTTGTTTTTTAGCTAATTAACATGCTTGCTGGGCTTTTTGTCTTGCCGCCTGATTAGTCAGAGATACACCAGATCCTTTGAAGAGAAATCTCATCTTCTGTTTTAGAGCTGTGTTCATGCTGCCTGAACTATTTCCGTGACAAATCTGCTAATTTCACAAGTAGAAAAGTTGTATCTAATAGACAGCTCACTACAGGTTCTGATAGTCCAGTTCTTGTCTTCCTATTTGACACATTATGTTAGAAGTCCTCCTGGCCACCTCTGGTATTAACTGCAGGTTTTTTAGTGCTATTATATTCAGCTCATGCAGTCAATGATAATCTTTGGATCTGGATTGAATCTGGAGGTATCATGTGAACAGACTTTATGAGGAAATTAACAGGCCTCTGACTGCGTCTATCTTGGCCTCCTAGTGTTCCTGGTAATTTTATTTTTTTAATTCTTCTTGAAGTACTTTATTTTTTTTTCCTTCTTCCTTTCCTTTTCTATAATTGGGAAATTAAGACCATTTACCACCCACAACACATAAAAACTAAGCAAAAAAAAAATCCAACCCCCCCAGTCAAGTTCACTTAAAATCCATCCATGGCACAGCTGACATTTAGGATGCCAGGGAAGTAAAGCATTGTTGTATTGCTATTTCATTATAGCTGTATTCAGTGGTAGGTTCAAACATTTGTCAACCTCCACCTTATAAATTCTAAGTGGTTAGTTCATTGTAAGGAATAGTGAAATATGGAGATGGGTTGACAAAGTGCACTACGAGACAGTTGCATTTCCCTTCATTCCTTGGCTCAGGTCAGCTGTACTTTGGCTCATGGAGATGCATCTTGTTTAGTTTTTATATGTTTAGAAAAATGGAGGACTGGCTGGCCTGTGTCTTGCAGGCAGCATCAGCACTCATTCACTTATTTGAAAATTGTTCAGCACTTTTGCAATCTGATGAGATTTGTATTTTGAGCTGGTTCAGTGACTCAAGACCATCTTTTAAAACATGAAGAAAATAATGTTACAATATGTTGTATATCAGCCAGTGAACAACTCTGGAACAAATCAGTTACATCTCTGAAAGCTGTGGTGTGGGTTTTTTCCTTTTTTTTTTTTTTTGGACTGAGTTCAAGTAGTACTTTGTTCCCTTTTCACTACATGAACAACGGCACACAGAGGTAATTTTATCAGCTCTGGTTTCATGACAAACCCGTGTACCTTCCCCTAGTGCTTTAGTGTGCTCATCTGCCATGCAGCACACTTTGCGCCTTCAGAAACATCTAAAACTTGCCAATATTGTGGTATCTATAAGACAGTATTTTTGGCAGACGCTATATACAGAAAGGAGAAATCTATCATCAACTCTGTTTTCCTTCTCCATGACTTGACTTTTATATTGCATCACCAAAGTTTTAATAATTGTAAATCGGCAAACAGACAAATGTCTTTTAAGTAAGTCAGTGAAGGAGTGCTGATTTACAGCACAGGAGAAGATCTGGCTTCACAACTTGAGTAGATAAACTGAATCAAGGGCATTTCTGACGAAGGTGTTATTCCAGTCATGGGTGAATGGAATTTTCCAAAGTGAGAACAATGCAGTAAGATTAAACAAACTTGACAATGAAACAATTATTTAAAAATATCTTCATTTTTTGCACATTGGCAAATGGAATACATCTAGCTAAGTATACAAGTCTTACAAGCTGCCTCTCAATCTGGACCCATGGAGCTGAAAGAAAGCACCACAGCAAGAAGGAAAGACTGAGAAATCAGAGTAAAACTGCAGATGATGGGAACACATTGTACAACTGCTTTCAGACCCTTAGTCAGCATGGCAAACTCCTGGTTTTGCAAAGGTCAGTACCAATCCTACTGGTGATTTAATGCCGTAGAGCCAGATGCTAAAACCAACTATAGTCTGGCTCTTCTGTCACTGGACTGTCCAGCCTTGGATACAAACCTGGGTTTTCATCCTTATAATGGGTCCTTGCCCTTGTTTTCCTACGCTCCTGACTCATATCAAATACGCCTCGCCAAAGAATTCAGGAAAACACTTTTTGATATCTTTGAAGGAAATATGAGGCCAAGAAATCAGAAATGCTTTGCTGTTTAACTTTTGGTATTTATAAAACCAGGAAGCCATCACTTATGGGCTTGCCATGCAAGGGCTAAGTAGACAGAGGAAGTTGTGCTTTAACATTGTTAGTGGATCAGTGGGAAGCACAGTAATGTGTTCGACTAACATATTTAAAAGCACAACTTGTATACATTAGAGTTTTCAGGCATTACTGTTGTAAACATGATGGCTACTATGCCTCTGAGAATACTTTTGAAAAATCTTGGACTAAAACTACATGGAAATGGAACAGGGAAATTTTAACAAATTGAATCAGAGAAGAGAAAACAGTGAAAACTGCATACATGAGAGAAAACCGGAAAACCTCATCAGTGACACTGAAAGCAAAAAAAATGCAAGTATCTTAGATACAACTAGCAGAGTACACCGGGAAAATTTGTTTTGATTTAAAGGACAAAGCCTTTTACTGAATGCGGTGTAGCAGGAGAAAACTTGTTCACCTCTCTGAGTAACAGGATACCTGTGCACTGATCCAGCAAAGTGGGCGCTTCTTGGGAGGATCCTGTAAGGACTGGGCACAGTGCAGCTGCCAACTGAGTCTCTGGTCACAGTGAGGTTTCTATCTGCTGTCCTTCAGAAGCTTGCAGGTGCTTCTCTTCAGAAGTAGCCAGTAAGCTACAAGAACAACTTTGGCCCAACTTGGCACATGAGAGAGGGAGGCTTTTGTTTCTCATCATGAAGGAAGCAGAGCTTTGAATTAGGTATGCAATTCCAAAAGAAGAAATGGATAGTTATAAAACAGTGTAGTAGGAAAGAACGTAGAAAAGGCAACAAGGAGCACAGTATAGCACAGTTTTTTAGGAAAAAGAATTAGGACCAAAATATTATTAACACATAAAAAACTATTGAGAGAAAAAGCCCACAGGGCAAGCACAAAGCAGTTTCAGTAGTGAAAGAGGACTGGGAAATGTAAAGCAATTCTGAAATCATTGTTTAAGCACAAGAACTTATTTTTCTACTTGATGCTTAGTGTACTGGCACTTGTCATTCTTGTGCCACAGCATGTGCTGCAAAATGGACATTGTGTCATTATTAGTAAAGGTGATTTTAACTTTTAAAGAGGGTATCTCAGAAAATAGATAAGATCTTACCACCTTCCCTCATTTGGAAAACCTAGCTTGTTAAGGTGAAAAGCAGAAGATCAGTAAGGCTGAACAGAATATGGTCCCTATGCAAGAATAACAGGTTAAATGCTCAGGCATCAATCAGCATGAAACTGCTGAACGCAAATGTCAGTAGGTCACTGTCTATGATCTAGCCTAGCAATGCAGTGATGTAGGGTAGAATAAGAAAGAAACCAGATGCAGACTCCTAGACCTTAGCACATCTGGGGCAGAGACGAGGAAGCAAGAGAAAAATCCAACTGAGTCTGCTTTCTGACCCTTCAAGACAGAGCTCTTACAAACTGATCACTTTGTATTTCTTGTGCCTGAGTATCTGAAGAATGAAGGAAAAAGGTGTCCACCTTCCAAAATGGACATGGAGAGACTACAAAATACACACACAAAAGACTAGCTATAAGAAGTGGTAACATTTTCCCTCTAAGACTCCTGAGTATTCATTACTTTTCCAGCTCATCTGGGACATAATTACAATTCCCCGTTGTTGCTCACATGTTAGATACTTAACTTTCTTCTTTTTCTCTAGGCAGAATTAGCTTTGAATCAGTTATCTTTCTCTGGCCAAGGAGCATAAAGCAGTTGTGCATACCGTTAATGGACAAGAATGTTTCAACCTAAGTACAGCCTGGATTAGGTAAGTGGGAGACAAAGGTAAATCTCTGATACTTGTTGCCTCACATTCCTATGCCTCATCTCCTTGTCACGCCAGAAAATGTTGTTGAGTTTCCTGTGGCTGTGGGTTGCTGCAGCACAAACAACCAATCTAACTCTTACCCTCTTCGGTTGCATACAGCATACCTTACAGAAAGGCTGGGGTGAAATGAAAACGCAGAAAACTTGCATCAACTGGGTGCTCCAACTGTTCAGTTAGACAGTGTGAGCTGATCAGTACAGCTGAATACTTGGGCTAGTGATAACAGAATTAAAGGAAGTAGTTTGGAGTCAGCACATCAAAATTCTAAAAGTGGACTATCAAGTAGTATGTGCAGGAAGGAAAAGGCTAATGGGATGAAAAAATTAATTTGGGATGAATCTGGATGTGGGTATTAGAAATGTCCTTGCACTTAACAGAAGCCACCAACTTGTCATTGAGAGAATGTATTTGCAAAGATCTTGTCCATAAAATACTACATTTCTAAAACTAGCACAAATAACAGACAAACTGGAAGAGACAACTGTAAAGTAACAAATATTATCATAGAGTTCACCACTTTCTACAAAAAATGCTGGAACAGTTCATAGTGTTTAGTTGAGAAAACAACATTCAAATATGGTAAAGGTCAGGAAAAGAAGACAGCCACTAGATTTATTCTCCATATTCATTTATAATTGGGTAAGTTTGGATGAGGCTTATTATAGCCAAAAACAATTTAGGTAAGACACTGGAAAATAGTTGTAACTAAATAAACATGGGGAGTGGAATGCATTCCCATAATCTAAGCATCTCCATCATTGGAGGTTTTTTAAGACCAGATTAAACAGACATCTAAACTGATCTGTATGGACAGTCTTGCCTCAGAGAAAGGATGAAACTGTTTCGAGACCCAACTGTGCCTACACCTTTTTTTTTTTATGATATGAAGGCAGACTTATTTCTAAATGGATTTCATCATTTGTATGTAATGCAATGCCAAACACATTAAAAAGAGGCTGCTTAAAGTGTGTATGGAAACAAACTGTTTAAACTAATTTTTATGTTTTTCCACTCATTATAGAGCTATCATGCTGAGGTAGAATACAAAATAGAGTGTGGTGTGAATGCTCATTATGGAAAAGCAAAAAAAAAAAGAAAAAAATTAATCCAATATATTCATTTGTAATGGAAAGTATTTTCTGCTAATAAAGCCTGCAATTCCACACTACTCTTCTACTGGGAGTTTCAAAGTGCTTTCACAAATGTTCTTAGCACCCCTGAGGCATTTTGTGGGGCGAGACCACATCTGTGTAGCTTCACACTGGAGACAGAAGCACCAAAAAGTCCAGTTCAAGTTCTAAAACCTGTCAGCTCCCAAGGCCTGAGCTCCTCCAGGTGTAGCTCATCTCCTCTTCCATGTCATGCTCTCTCACCATCACTGTCATTTGTCAACTTGCAGAAATGTCTATGTGCTTTCATCAACACTTAAACATGGGATACCATCCTATATGACAGGGATAAGTATCAAGCTACTGCCCTTTCCTGATGTTATTTACCAACACATTTACAAAGAGCAAACAAGTAACAGGGACATCTGTAACACAAAGGGTAGCTGCTATTTATTAGTACCAAAAATAATTATCTGTGAATATTAAATGTATTTATATATAAATGTGTATGTATTTATACAACTACATGCATAGAAGAAAACAATTGTATTCTTTTGACCTAGTCTCCTATGTGATCTCTCCTTGGGACAGAGACCGAGGGAGACTTTGTATGTGTTTGTACAGCACGTTGGACCAAAGAGTTATTAATCTTGGCAGGAATCGCTCATTGATAGCATTAAGTGAATAAGATGTCTTATGTTCTTCTTAATACTACAGTCATGTACTGTGAAAACCTAGATTTACATGAAGTTTGTAACTTTGACTTCGTGCTTATTTAGTTATTTAAAAAACCAATTATTTACTATTGTTATTGTTTGACCATTTTACATGTCTGCTTTATGTTAACGATGAATACTTGGGCCATGTGAATAGCAGCTGCTGTGTGAATGAACGCTTCTCCACATTCATATTATTTTCATTTGCAAAGTTCTTAAAGGTAAATATATTATAGTAAATCTGTCTGGTTATAGATAGTCAATTGGACATCAAGACAAATCTGTTAAATGTCTCTATAAAAAATGTGTTTGACTGGTATTAGGTAGATTCACTTTCTAAGAAAACTTATTAGTGCTAATATGCCTTCTACTGCCCTTCAACATCATGCTGTCTTGTATCACTGTTAGAGGCAATAGCAAAAAGTATTTATACAAAATAGGGAAAAAATCCTCCAAACTCTCTAATAATGAGAATAATCTTAGCCAGGGATATTTCCCTGAGAATTCATAACTAGCTGGGGTTAATGGTCACTGGCTTCACCTTAGGCCCTCAATTAATCCCTGAACCTCAATTGTTATTGCCTAATTGACTTAGTTTCATTTCATTTTAACATTTCAAAGTGAGCTGCCTAAAATCACCCTGACAGTAATGTGGTCTCTGTAGATGTGCACTGACATGGTTTCAATACTGTTACTATGTCTCCATACACTTGCATTGACATTTCATTTTGTTTTGACATCACAGTGCCACATCTATGGATCTGTGCAGATGACATGCAATTGTTCAGATTAGGTGAAAGCCTGTCCAGGAGCGAGGGCAGGCCGACATCTTACACAGGGACATAATGTCAGTTAAAAGCTACAAAGCAGAAATATTGTTATCACTGTGAATGACTGTTATCATTGCAAATATGATTTCTTGTTTACAAATGGAAGAAAGATAACATTTCAGTTGAAATCTTGCTGTTTCTTAAAACAAAGAAACAAAAATCTTTTCACTTAAACCAGCTTTAAATCTTAGCATGAAAAGGGCACCAGCTAAGATATTTTAAGAGAGGGTTTTTTGCTATTACCGTTTCACGCTTCTTTTAAATTATGCAAATCTCATGCTCCAATAATGTAGTATCAATGCAAGGAGCTGAACACTGTCAGATGCACCTCTAAATCAAGAAATCCTTGTAAAAATAGGGCATCAAAATGAAGGCTTTTTATTGCATGGAAAAGTTTTCCAAAAGTCTTTTGAAGCTCTTTGATGCAGCTCTGAAATAATTTTGGTAGATTACCATTGTAAGAAACCCATAATTTATAGTAGCTGACCTAAGCTGCTCTTTGTATAACAGTCACATATGAAACAATAGCAGGAAAGTGAAAAACACAAGGGGAACTAAAATTGCTCTGTTTATTATTTAGCTCATAATTACATCTTCCTTATTTAATCTTTTGAATCCTGGCATGTTCTTAATAATACAGGTTCAAATAATATTTACTATACACAGGAGAGTTAGTTTTGAGTAACGCATTTAGACTATCCAAACTTTGTGTAACTTGTGACCTTTCCCTAACCTAAGTGAGGTCTATTTTATACAGATCGTACTAGATAGACGTTTTCTCTATAAATGGTGAAGTTGCTGCCAAGCTCCCATTGTTACCTAGTTCATTTTTCAACAGGAGCACTTTAGGTTCCTCGAGGTTTCTTCTTTTGTCAACGTAATAAAACATTTATTTCTGAATAACCTGCAAATTCACAACAAATGGTCCTATGTGACTTAGAATAACATGATAGAAGGATTTGTTTTGTTTTGTTTTTTGCAGACAGCCTCCTATTTTATTCTGCAATATTAAATTCCTTCTTGAATGGCATTTGTCTTGACATTTATAATTTCATCTCAAAATAACAAATGCATGTTTCGAACAGCCATCTAAGTGCAGAAGATCCCTTCAGAAGCTATCTAAATAGTGAGGCTGCTTCAGCTGAAGTAAAAAGAAGAATCGAGTTCAATTCTGCATACTGCTTGTTGACCTTTGAGGAGCCATAATCAACTCTGGTAAACAAGAGCAACCTGTAGGAAGTATGAGTTTTTGCCAGAACTGTGGTTTGAAAATGGGGACCCAGCCATCTTTTCCCTTCTGAGCAAAGTAGATTTTGGCAGAGGAGGAGAGCTAAACCTTCAACTTAATAGACCTCTTTGTGGAAGTGCTGCTCAAGCTAGGCATGAATTCACAGAAAACTGTAGCAGCTAAATTCCTAATACTGGCCTATTTTCTAGTAGCATAGATGCACTTTTAATGTAGTCATAGAAACATAGGATGGTTCGGGTTGGATGGGACCTTTAAAGGTCATCTAGTCCAACAAGTTGTCCTTTGAACAACCCTACCCCTGATACGGAGTGACTATGCTGCAGTGGTGTGCTGCTCTATGAATGTTCCTTGCCTGCAGAAATGACCTATATTTCAAACCAAGAGAATGAAGAAGAGCATTAAAATACTTCTCTGCTACAATGAGGTGTGGAAATTTGTGGTCAGTCTGCCTGGTACCTAAAGCTGCTATTTAAGTTAGAGAAAAACTGCTTGAAAGGGTGGTGGATGAGCCCAAATGCATACAGAACTGGGAAGAGCACTCTTCAGATACAGTATCAGAAACAGAAATAGGTAGCAAAAGCACAGGACAGACTTTTCAAAGGGGAAACAATAGCAAATGGGATGATAATGAATAAACAAATGTGATATGGTTAAAAAAGATGGAAAATTAAAAGGGGAGGATTTAAAGGCAAATAGAAAGACACATGAATAGTCTTCTATAGTAGTCTAAATGGTGGAGAAATGAAAAAGCCAGTACCAGGAAAGAGTGACTTGTTGAATGAGTGAATATAACAAAACGGGATGAAAATTATTCATGAACTACCTGTACTATTAATGTGATAAAACAGTAAAGAGGTAAGCAGGGTAAGACATTTGGTCCTTTTTCTTCAGCTTTAGACCATAACTTTTATTCTGCTCTCAGCTCACGTTATGCAAGGATTATTAAACTCATACTAATAACGTGTTCCCAGAATACAGGAATGGTGAAAAGCTTTTCTTTTTACACTAGAGTGCGACTTACCTTTGTGATGCTCCTCCTATACAATGAAGTTCTACTTCCCTATTCAACACAATTATATTAATTCCTAATGTTTGGAACAGGCCTTATTGCAGTACTTGTAAGAGCAGATGCTTGGCAAGTCTATATATGCCAGGGAGAACATCATTCAGTTTTATGCACACTTCTGTTTTCTGGCTTGGCATAATTCATTAGCACACTCTACAGAATACTCCATAAAACCAGATCTGGCTTTAATATTAAGGTTCTAATGACTACTGTGCTGTTAAAGAAAACAAAATCCACAAACAACCCCAGCCTTTAATATTAAAGTTGATGTTTACATCTGATAAGCAGAGAAAAACAACACAAATGAGGATTTTTTCAAAATACAAAGCAGTTTTAATGTTTTTAATGTTCTGCTTTCAGCATTTAAAATAGTGACACAATGTAATTTTTGTGGCAGCAACGCTTACTCGATAGCATGTAATAAAATTAATACAGTATGTACACTTCTGGGGCTTACTTCATCCTCATTCTAATACAAAGATTCTTAAAGGGGCAGTATATGAAGATGAGGCCAAAGCTTTGATTAAAGACATCTGTACTGCTTTCCAACCTGTTTTGTCCCAGCATTAGGTAGAACAATAAACAAATACAAGCGTAACCTGATTTATCTGTGTCCCCCCACATAAATTTGTTTAATGTAAAAACAAATAAAATGAAGCTTTGATGGAGGTTGAGCAGAATTTTCAACATCTGTGCAGATAAATTTAATTTATTCAAAAAGAAAAAACAGCATTCGTGCATCATGTAAAAGCTGATTTAAATGATTTCATACAACAGAAAGCATATGCATCAGCTAAAACAAATTCAGTTTGCCCTTATAACCATTTCACTCAGACAACCATTACTTCTGAATTTCTACTACAACATATAGCTATTTCTTCTTTGTTGTTCTTTTCTTGATTTTACACATTTCACTAACCTAAACCACAGTTAAAAGTCCCAGGAGCAGCAACACCCTAAACGCAGCTTCTGTTTAGCATCAGGCAGGTTCACTTCACAGATTGCTTCTGTGTATCTTTACAGGCAGATCCTTAAAGCTGGTCAGGTAAAATAAGCTAAGCACAATACCTTAAACAGTTGCACATAAATGAGTTACATGTGTTTGATTTTTTTTTTAAACAAATCTTTAACTACAACACTTTCAAACCCACTCTCTATGCAACAGTAACTCACTGCAGTGAAGCTATACTTGCTTATCTCTGCAGCAAGGGACTGAGTAAAAAAAAGACTAAAGATATTTTTTCCTGAAAAGTAAAGATAGTCAAAATGATAAACTCCTATCTGAAACTTATAAAAAACTGTTAAAAGTGTGAATTAAAATTTCAAAATAAAAATGTGCATGCATCTGAAAACTACAGATGAAATAAAACTGAATAGGATTAATACCCTCAACTCAAAGCAAGACTGTAAAAACTCTGCATGTGATTTCTGAAATCACACAGGCATACAAAGTATCACCTCAACTGAAACAAGATGATGAATGTGCATCATAATGTTTTAAAGACCCTTCCCATATGGAAAAGGTTATCAACTTGTGTTGTAGGGATACTGTTATCAAACCTTTAATTCTAGACAGGACCTGTACTTCTGCTTCTCTGAAAATCTGAACAGGGTGAGCACACATTCAAAACTGTCGCTGACTTCTAAGAATATTCTGTCCTTAACTGAATGCCAGTTAGCACAGAAAAGAGTATTAAAGTGTCAAGCCCAATAAGCTGCTATCATTAAGAAACCTCTAACATAGCACAAACTGGAGCCCCAATACTGGCCCTCTGAGTGAAGATGCGGATGGAAACAGAACAAGATTGAATTCTTCAAAACTTCAAGGAGGGCTAACACCCACCTAAATGTACTTCTGATCGTGGTGGTTCCGGCAGGAGAAAAATAATGCTCTTACATGAACACACAAGTATGCAGAAAACTTATGCCCATTTGTGTGCTTTGTCTGTCTTGTGGAACTGATCTAGCATGAAACACTTTTATGTTTTTTTACTCCTCTTCTTGAAGACCAGGATGGTAATCTTCTTCAGAAGTAACCCACATAGAGAGCTCCTGCACATTGTTCTTTCAGACCTCAGTACACCACCAAAATGCATATTACAGTACCTACAGGGTTCAAGAAAAGATTCCTTCCTTAAAGTCAGTTAAGAGGAAAACTCCTAGGTATGGATTCCCTGGGGGGTGAGGAGGAAAAGACAAAATAGAAGTTACTTTTGAGTCATTAAACTGCTTATTAAAACCTCCATAAAACAAACCCCAAACTTCACAGGCTTATATACATGAAATAAATCCTTGCTCTTCACTTTCACCCCTCCTAAAAATTACCCAACTTAGATTATTTTTTAATTGCTAACTTGGGATTATGTTGCTGTTCTCAGGAATCAGATAGTGACAAAACACATGTACCAATTACTCTCTAAATATGGCTATCTACCATGAGAAAGAATTTACATGATCCTGTCTTAACAACCAGGCTTTACAAACTACGCATTATACTGTTTCTAGACCCAGAATAACAGTTTTTACCAATTTTCCACATCAGTGTAGGCGTTTCAGTCAGATCACTAGCAATGAATAAACTTGTGAGTGAAACCATTAAAAACCCACTTATTTTTAAAGGTGACTCTGTAACAGGGATAAGAACTGAAAGTTGCACATTTTTGTTGAGGCACGACAAATGCACGGCCTCTGCATTTTTGTCTTTGTTTACAATGCCAGAAGAAGCTACCCGGAAGGAAGAAAGATTATGAGTATCTAGAAACTAGCTGTTTGACAGAGACAGAAATGCTGATAATGAGTGGGTTGTGTCTGTCTTTTTTGGCTGCTCACAACAGAGGTCTGAAGCAAAACAGAAACTCTTGATATGTTTGTGTAAGGAGGTAGTAGCATAAGGGCAGGCAGCAGGAGTTCAGCTGAAGTTCAGGGCAGATGCTGCCATTAGTTTACACTGCAGGAAAGTAAAATTGCTTCCGGATTTACCTCTTCCTCCCAACATCAGCGCTGAGCCATGCTGTGTCGCAGAGTCACAATGTCAGTTGGAAAGCAGTCTTTTAGCAGGATACCACGTTCACGATGGCAGTCCAGCTCTTCAATAAATCCATACCAGTAGATGACTAATCCAGGGCCAAATCTATCAAGTAAAGAGGAAAATGAACTTATGTGAGCGTGTTAGGTGAACTTTAATTTCCCACCTCTGTGATTTTCACACAAGTAAATCTGTTAACATCACTGCAAAATTGGAGATATTTGACCTCCATTTAATTTTCTAATCACTAATACCTGATTCCATGAATAAAAATGCTCTTCAGAGACTCAAACAATCCATATCTGTTTTGTTTTTCCCTTTGAATACTCTGCACAGAGACTTATACCTAAATAACATTTAGTAACTTTGATACATACCGAAGACTCTCTTGCCATGCACTCTGCTTTTTCATATTTGGGGACGCAGGCATTAAAAATACAAGGGTTTCCACAACTCCCAGTTCATGTAAATTATCTTACCATGAAAATAATGAATCCTTAAAATATAATCTCTACAATGAGCTATTATTCACGAAATTTTTAACATAAGCACAATTCAGAAAGAAATAAGTTTCTGCTGTAATGTCTCTCAAATGTGCCTCAGGAATTCCTCAGATATTGCTAATTCTGACTGATCCCCACTAGGCAATCTCAGGAAGTAGCCCCATGGACTATTTTACCCATCAGGAAGTTCAGACCTTCAGGCTGGGTTCATAAAGAAGTAATCACTATCAATCACTGTGTACTGCGATATGTTTTGCACATCAGTTTCACGTTTTTCCTACTGAGAGCACTTAATTAAAGGGCAGCACTACTTTTGGTGTAGTGTTGCAGGAATTTTACAGTGAAATCATAAATTATGAATGTTGGGTTAGTAAAAGGATGTCTAAAAACAGAACTGCTTTCTGTAGTCTAACATTACAGCAGTCTGTACAACATTAGGCTAAAAAGCTTTTTCTTTCCTTGATTTATTATATGCTGTAGTGAACTTGCCAAAAACAACAGTGCAGGATGAGCTGTTAGATACCGTCTGTACAAGAAAAAGTTCAATAGAATGTCATGTAATGGTTTATATGCAGAGCCGTACTCAGGACTCAACCAATATGGTAGCCAATTCTTGTTCATGTTTAATTCTAATAAAAATGTCAGGGGGGGGTTGTTGCACAGTAACCTAGATGTCCATTTAACAGACAATACAAGCACTCAAATCCACGAGTACTGCCAGACTGGCTTCACTGGGGTGGTTTCTTTCCAACAATGGAGGAAAATTCTATTTCATATGCTCATGTAATGGAACAGGCATCAACAGAAGAAGAAACCCTTGTGGTTTTCCTTCTGCAGTTTTAATTAGATATGGCAGTCTTTTGCCCAAAACTGCTGCCTGGTATTGTAACATATCAGTTTATAATCTCCAACCTAGAAGTGGTTGCAGTTTAGTGGCAAAGTAAACAACCCCTTAGCACAACTGAAGCAACACTGGCAAATGCGCTTTTTCAACTGAAAGATAGTATTTGAAAGTGGAAAGGTTAAAGCTCTGACAAATCCAGCCACACGAGCTAACATATTCAAACTTGTTTAGCACTGAATAAAGTACAGACTAAAAAGTGGCTTGTACAGAAGGACAATTCTACCTACACTCAACGCCTAGTTTGCTCTGGCTAGCAAACCTGTGCTGCCTCTAAGGACTTATCTCCATTTTCCTTTGCTTAAGCTCACGTGGAGCCGAGATGTGTATGACCTCACAGTACCACTTAGGCCAGCCAGCCTAGCAGTAGTGAGGAGCAAATGGCAAGTGAAGCCAAGGCCTGATGCTCACTGCCCCCAGTGAAAAGCAGTGATTTGCTGATGTAGGATGAGTCTACTTTTGTTATTTTACAGACTATGGATCTGTTCCCACATCAACCAAACACAGAAAGGGATAATTTGTTTGGTATATACTTATGCACTAAACAAAGTTATTTTAAAGGCAAAAATCCCCAGAAGACAGGGAGCAAACCTTACATTTCTAACTGGTTATTTTATGTGAGGCAGAAGCTATGAAATGTACACAAGTACTTACTTATTACGAGTGCGTGTGCCAGGTAAAATCTTGATGCTAATGAGCAGATGCTCAGCCCAAGTTTTGAAGGGCCTATTTTGCTGTGTGTGGCAGTCTGAATCCCCTATCCACCATAAAATACATAAGACACTGTGCTGAAGTAATTTGTTAGGTTTTTAAATTGTAATTTTTAATGAAATCAATATTTTGAGATGCCTTAAAAGGCTAATTTCTGTCCTTCTAGAAAATCACAGCTCAAGCAAAAATTTTCAGGAATATTTTGTTCTTAAAAAGTACGTTCAGAAATGCAGAATTTGATGGTAGAATTTATATACAAGACATTTGCATATTGCTAATTGCAGGAGCAAGCACATTATTAGCATAAAAACATCAATCAATCCTGCTTGTGGCTGTTATTATAGCAAAACTATTTGCCCTATGCTGCCTAGGTTGCATTTTTTCCTGCTATATTGTGTCAATCTGTCTATTATAGCTCTATATCACACAGTCTGTAAGTATGATCACATAAAAAACATACCATACTTTTGTTTAAAAATACTTAAGTGCAGTACTTAAGACCAAAATTAACTTCTTGGCACATTAAGCATTTGCCACCGACTATCAGGAACTCCCGCAGCTAAGTGCTAATTTCTCTCTCATTAACACCCAGAGTTGGCAAATCACAAACAATGCCACTGGTTAATTACTGCTTCCTTAATTTGAAAAGACACTTAACCTTTTTGTGTAAGGGGATGAGGTAGGGAAGTGTAACCTAAGAACTATCCTTTCTAATTCAACTCTATCCGAAGTGCAGATAGGACACTAGGAAGAACAAAACTCAATGCTGTGAATTACCAAGTAAAGCTACAGATTTATTTCTGCATCAATCATTACACTTAACAAGTTAGTGACTAACCTTGGTTTACATGGGAGAATAAACAAAAGTGACAGAATGCTTACTTAGAATTGCTATGGAAAGCGGATTTGTTTAGTAGCTCTGAGGAGTAGAAAACACTTTGAATGTACCAAATGGTTCTAAAAGAGTAGAGATATGGTATGCAATATAGGCCAGGTTATCCCATTTCATACAAAAGATACACTGGAGAAAGTTTAAGCTTAAAATGAAAATCAAGCCTAGAATGTAACAAATGATGATCTCCTATAGATTTTATTCTCACCCAGAAAAATTGTATAAACCCTTAAAAAAGTGCTTAACCTGTAGTTTTCCTCCTATCTTTAGTACTTAACCTGAAAAGCTGTAGTTTTACCTATTCCAGTGAAACTGTTACTTTTAGAGCTTTACTTTTACATGGAGTTTTTTTATAAACTGGCAAGAAATCCAAGTAACTAAGGTTTGGTTAATTCCATGAAGGAAAAATAGAATAAAAAAGAAATACAGAGACAACCTAACTTCAGAATATAATAAACATGGCAAATGGAAATTATCCACACAGGTTGTACTAGTTTACTTGAAAAATAAAACAATAAATATGTAGTTACCATTATATAAGTCCTGGCTTAGTCACTGTCTAGTTTTGACATTAGAAGTTGTGACTATCTAGATGCGCTTCCGTGTGAGGTCTGAGTGCCAGAAGTGCCAAAGAGGAGGTACATAGGCTTATGACCCCATGGCCTGGTGAGAAGAGAGTAGGATTACAAAAGCCCATAGATTGGTTTAGGCCTAATTTAGGCTTGCTATAGAAGACTAAATTTAGCCTAAGTACTAAGGGCAGCAGACAATGTCCTTCAAAGAATCAGCTGAAGGATGTGAGATTGATGCTAAAGATGATAGTCAAATAATAGTTTGAGTATAGTAAAATATAGTTACTAGCTCAACGGTGCTTCAGATAAAACTTAGGTCTGATCATGCTACTTTGCATGTCAGCTTCGCACTAATTTAAAAGTGGTCAGCAGACCTTTTATACTGGTTTAATGATACCCACTTTGAAAGAAACCTATAGTTAAAGGAGTATAGATTTGTACATCAATAGTTCTGGGATACTGGGCTGTGTTCTTAGAAAGGAGTTTCACAGAGAAATGAAAAGCTAGGAAGGTAAACTTCAGATAACCTGAAGATAAATGATTCTTTTTCTAAAAAAGTTGTATCTTCATACAAGCCCAGGGATTCCTTAAGAAAAAAAAATAAAAGAGAAAGAAAAACCTAAGTAAAATGTGAATCTGGGTTTAACTCGCCCTCCAGTTGAACCAGGTTTGTGCTAGAAAAGAGAAAAAAAGACTTATTTATTTATCAAAGTGGTCTAGTAGGCTCATACATATTCTACTTCACTTGAAGAGAAACTACTTTCCAGTAATGTCTTTTCCTCTGGAATGTCTGTGTGGGGTCCATACTAGCTTCTAAGGATTTGCCTAGACATGTGGCTGTTGTGAGTGGATTTTTTTGTCATCAAGAAGCCTTGCATGTGGTTTTCTGAAAAATGCATTTTCAACACATGGCTCGATACGAGCAGAATGTAAAACATCTTGCAGTTGTTTTAAAATAAGTGTTCACTTTATTTATTCTTAGTTTTTCTGTTATAGATGGGCTGTATGCATCTCAACATAATGGAAACACTTTTAATTCCAAGAGATTCTCAAAATGAAATGCTGGCATATGGATTATTAGTTCTAATATGCATGCATTTAAGCAAGTATTTTATCAAACAGACTCTCATGTGTGTTCAGGTTATATGAAAGCATAATAGGCTACCTGGCTGGGGGTTTAATTATGAAAGTCACATCTGAGTGTATCTTTTAAGGACTGTGTTCTGATCTCTCACTTTTTAATGTCAGTTCATCATCAGTGCCAGCTAAAAAGCTGTTCTTCTTTATAAATACAAGCAAATTAGAACATTACCACTTGCATATTACTACTTATTTCCTGGTAGAAGGGAATTAGAAAAATTCACAACAATACTAGATTCTAAGTCAATTTAACATGATTCTCGAGAATCACAGTTGTAAACTGATTTTACTTCTAGTACTAATAAACCCTGAAGAAGTAATAATTAACCCTCCCTACAATATCTCATAAGTTTACTGTTTCAGGACTCACAACTCTATTTTAGTGTACGTGTAGCAGTCTCACTTGTGTCAGTGGAGGGAATTTAGATATTGGCAGAGCTATGCTAGTAGGCAACAACTGCAGACCACATTTTCAAGTGAGGTCAAATGGCATAAGTCAGCCAACATCCTTATGTCTAGACCAGTTACTACTGCTGATGACACAGTGTTATATATCTTGGCAAATATTTAAGAGCCACTGCTCAGAAACTGACTTTGATTAGAAGAAATTTTCCATTTAAACAGCTACCACAAGTCCAGTTCAGAATAGTTTATAACAAGGTATTTCTCCTACTGTTCATTTATAAATCAAATAAAGGTACTTGTGCAAGAAGACAGTGCATTTTAACAACTTTGAATTCAATCTAAAGATAACTTAGTATTAACTTAGATTTTTTAGTATTCCCATCACTTTTAAAATCCTTCACATACTTTCGTGATCCAGTGACACACACACATACTGATTTAAACAAAAGATGCCTTCCAGGCATTAAACAGCACCTTATTTCTTTGACTTCACCCAATCTGGTCAAAAGAAAGAAAAAAAATTCCAACATTTATTAAAATCAAGTAATTGAACAATATTTGCTGCTTTAAAAATCTGCTCCTCAACCTGCAACTCAGAAGGCTACAATATTTTTGGGCCCAACTCCCTTAAGCTACTTAATACTGTCTTCCTGCAGTAGTAACTGTACAAAAATTTATCTGCTTGCAAACGTGGCTCAAGAAAAAGGTTAACAAGTTCCGATCACATACTTTTAAAGATAATAGGAAGCTTGTCCATGGCACTAGCAAGCACTATATCAAGCCTTACGCATACAGAAGTTAGCAGCATATTATGCCTCAAGGACCCAGGCATCCAGTTTATGCTGCTTAAGGTAAAATTAAGCAAGTAAAACCTAATCTGCTTTAAGCTTTGATGTTACCACAGTAGTTGGGGGAAGTCTTATTTTTACTGAGGACAAGGAAAAAAAGTCTATTAATATTCTATGCGGCTGCCATTTCCAAGGAGGTTTTGACCCAGAAATGGGAATTTCTTTTGGGCTGAGAAAGGTAGTTATTTCCATGAATGCTAGATATTGATGTTACATGCAGCTGATGTAGAAGTTGGAGTTGTCAGCTGAAAAAAAGTGGATGGAAACTAGTACCAGGCCCCTATCTCTACAGTCACACCTCTCTTGGATATGATTAAATCTTAATGAGCTTTTTTGTTTTTATACTAGTTGTCTTTTTATCTCTGCAATGAGACTGTTAAAGCACCAATCAAATAGCAGAATTTCATAAGGCTTGTGATATGATCTAATTCCTTTTGGCATTTTGAGAAATAAAGACAAATCAAGTAATATTTATATGGATATAAGAGACTGTTTAAAAAGATTTTAGAATTTTGCATAGCACAATTTTTAAATGCATATTAATGGAATGCACCAAAAACTGTGCAAGTAACTGTCACAAAAGTATTATAAATACAATATAACTTTTAGCTGCATAATACATTTTTAATAAACAAACTGTCGAAACACATTATTCACTTACAGTTATTCATTCAGATCTGAGTACTGTACTCCAGGCAAATAAAGGATTTTTATAATCCTCAATGACAAGTTAGAGTTTTTTCAAAATATAGTTCTCATGGAAATTAACTTTTAAAAGCTATGATTAAATAACATTAAGGTTGCCCTGATTTACAAGGATCAAGCTTTCTAAGTGAAGACTGACGCAGTGAGGGAGAAAGAAAACATTCTGGCTCAAGGCAGCTTGTCATTAAGACAAGAGAGCCTTGAGAGAATTTCTCAAGTTTTGTTGGTTCATGCCCTAACTTCTATTAAAACAGATTGTTTATTAAAGCATTTCAGATGCTCATCTCTCAAAGAGGCCATGTATACTTCTATTTTTTTTCCTCTCCTCTTTTCAGTCTCAGCATCTTCAAAATCAGGTAGATGATCTGCACATCAGACTGATGTAAGGTTTGTGCTGTAACGAGAGACTATAAGGTGACCCTTATGCCTGTACTGCAGGATTGGACTGATGAAATGAAAATTAACATGGTATTCACATCAATATTTTAGAAAAGAAATTGTTAATCTTTATACTGCTGGACTGTTCCATGTAAATCAGGGCCAAAGTTGTCTCTGGCCTGAGTGGTGATCATTTGGGTATGCATTTAAAGAAACTGCATTTTAGCTGCCTGGGAATTGAGTTCCAGTATGTATCTAAATGAGATAATAGACAGTATTCCAGGTACCTAACCTGGTAATTTGGAGATAGGCTCAAGTTTCCCTGAAATACAAGGATCCCACCTCAGTCACACAGGGCAAAGTGACTTCAGGCACCCTCTATAATGGGCAGTAACAGCAAAATAAGCTCAACCAAAAAAACTCAATCTGAAAAGCCCAATATAAGACCACTTTCTATATCTTTTTTTTCAGAAACTTCACAAATTCTTTTTCATGAAGAGTCTAATATTCTCTGTTAGCTGTTGCATCTACATAGTTGTCTTTTATAATTCAATGCTAGCACATTTTTTTACTATACAAGTGGATTAATGTGTTTCTGTTCGAAGCAGCAATACTCTTCCATCCTTCAACATCCAATTTTACAATTACTTTACTGAAGCTGTGCTACTTCTTAAGTTGTGCTACTTGCACTTATCAGTTAAAGCAGTGCAAGAATGTTGCTATCCTTTGAAAAGGTGAAGAGAAAAGGTGGTTGGCTGCATTACAAAATTATTCCATATCCTGTTGCTGGAAGCAACACTTTCTGATTAAACCCAGGCAAAGAACAGTGGTTCCTGAGGTACTTGCTTGTTACCCAGTTTGCCTGAGAAAACCTTATGCCATTAGATCACTCTCCAGAGACTGCTGATGCAAGGCTGTTATTGTTTGATTCTGCACATCTGAAGCTGTGGATCAGTGTTGAGAGGAGTTACTGAGGTTATTTCAAACATTTTGTTAAACTCACAGCAGTTCTCCCAAAGGAATGCTTGGCCACAAACCACCTCTTATCCCGGGTGACAGAAAACATGAGAAAAGCTTTTGAGTACAGTTAGATTGAGGTCTAGGCAGCCATAAGTGCTGGTCAACTCATGTTTCCATTAGGTGATTAATAGTTGTTTATTTTTAGGGCTGGAAGTAACAGGCCATCCTAAGGCCAGTGCAAGATGATATCTGAATAATCTGAGAGTGCCTCATAGTCTGCAGCAATCCTTTCTTTCTGTGCAGCTGTTTATCTGGTGACAGTGCTTGCCAGACTGATAGGATATGCCAAGAGTGCATTTAACAGAGGAGGCAGAACTGCTCTCACAGCAATTGTTTTGGTTTTTTTGGTTGTTTAATCATTATTGTAAAATAGAACCAAACTAATTGGAAAAGTTGTTCAGCAAATTTTGATAACAAAAATGTTGATAAATAAATACACTTTAGCATTTGCTGAGTATAATTCTTGAGGCCAACACTAAAGCTATCTGAAGACATTTTGAATTAATTATTAGATAATTGTGTATCTCTGAATCCTTATACACATATCTACAATAAAACAAACAATGTAACAGATGAATTAAGAAATGGAGGACTGCTAGTTTGCACTTAGAACTTCCCAGATCACAGAATTAGTCCAAGACTGGATAGTAAATCACAATGAGTATCTTCACACAATGTTTCTTAGCCATTAACTGCCAAACACACTATTGTACATAAGTGACAGGCAGCAATATTTTATGTGTGATGCCGTACCTAAATTTACCGTCTCTCAAAGTGTAAGTCACCTATCCATATTAAGCAGAGAACAGATAAGAAAGAAAGTACTACATCTGCTGCCCATTACTGTGGCATCTGATGCCTACCCAGAAGGAAAGCAAACACCTTTTCTGGCCTGGAATACTGCTGCTGCCTTTAAGATCTGGAAAGCTTTAATTGTGCCTAGAATTCACTTCTAATGCCTACGGCTCTTAAGCTTGTCTGCCAGTTGATCATATACCAGTGTCTACAAAATCCAAGTTGTTCTTTCTTAATATATACCAACACTAAACCCAATTTAATTTCAACTTTCTTTGCTAAATAGGCAGTGAACCTTTCTGGGCTCACCATTAAGGTATGCAATTCTGTTCAAAAGGAAGATATACAAACGTACATTGTCATGTAAGCAAACCTAGAAGGAGGAATACGAAGAATCTGAGGAAAATGCTATCCCTTGTGAAGGTTTAAAAGCAACAGCAGATTAGTCAAGGTAGGCAATGACATTACGATCCATATCTGATGAGAATTGAGCCAGAAGTCTGCAACATAATAAACCAGCATTATTAAGAGTATTTTCCCTCATATATTTATATGTTGAAAATAGTGGAATATGGACTCCATATATGTATTTTTTCGATCTTTGCCACGTAATTGCTAGATTGATCTGTCAAGTCACTTACTCTGTATATGGCATTTGTATATTAACTGTTCCCAATTATCACAGAATCACAGAATATTAGGAGTTGGAAGGGACCTTGAAAGATCATCTAGTCCAACCCCCCTGCTGCAGCAGGATTCCCTAGACCAGGTCACACAGAAGTGCGTCCAGATGGGTTTTGAATATCTCCATAGAAGGAGACTCCACAACCTCTCTGGGCAGTCTGTTCCAGTGCTCTGGCACCCTCACTGGGAAAAAATTTCTACGTGTATTCACACGGAATCTCCTATGCTTCAGCTTACAGCCATTTCTTCTTGTCCTGTCACTGGGCTTCACTGAGAAGAGCCTGACCCCATCCTCCCAACACACACCCTTCACAAATTTAAAAGCATAGATGAGGTCACCCCTTAGCCTCCTCTTCTCCAAGCTAAAGAGACCCAGCTCCCTCAGCCTTTCCTCATAAGGAAGATGTTCCAGCCCCTTCATCATCTT
>VWZX01002286.1:112500-174750 GCA_013399015.1 Galbula dea | reverse complement strand
TCATAAAAGGCTATCAGGTTGGTCAAACATGACTTCCCCTTGGTAAACCCATGCTGACTGCTCCCAATGACCCCCTTATCCTTGATATGCCTAGAGACAGAGTCAAGGATAAAGTGCTCCATCACCTTTCCTGGGATGGAGGTGAGGCTGACCGGCCTATAGTTACTCGGCTCCTCCTTCTTGCCCTTTTTGAAGACTGGAGTGACATTTGCCTTCCTCCAATCCCCAGGCACCTCCTGTTCCCCAGGACTTATTAAAGATGATGGAGAGGGGCCTGGCAATGACTTCCGCCAGCTCCCTCAGCACCCGTGGGTGCATCCCACCAGGACCCATGGATTTATGGATGTCCAGATGGCTTAGCTGTTCCCTAACCCAGTCCTCCTCAACTAAGGAAAACTCCTCCAGTATCCTAACATCATGTGGGGGCTCAGGGGTCTGAGGCTCCTGAGCAGAGTCTCTAAGCGTATAGACAGAGATGATATGAAGGTTACTATTCCAATAGTCAAAAGACCTTTGTGTTAAACATAGCAAAATCCTTTTAGACAAATTAAAACCAAACGTTTAAGAGTGACTATAGGGGATTTTTTTTGAAAGGTCAGTACAACATACACACTTGTACAATTCAGTTGGAAAACATGAGAAAAACTGCAGTATTGAAAATCGGAGCCTAATTTCATCACCAGGTAAGATGTGAATAAAATCCATGCAAAATGTTACAATATTAACATTGTGTGTGATACAAAGATTTTTCTCAATTATTGCTGGTTTGGTGTCTGGCAATCATTACTGTTAAATATTTTTAACATTTTATTAAAAGAACAAAAGAAGAAAAAAAAAATCCATTAAGCATTAAAAACTTCTAGTCCTGAATAATCTTTTCAACTTAACTGTTTCTCTTAATCCTTTTTTTTTTATATGTAGTGTATTTTAGGAACACTGTTGGTTGGCAGTCTTCTAAGGGCATCAAAGACAGCACTAGCAGTCTCATTTCAAAGAAAAAAAAAAAGAGTTACTGAACTGCTCCCTTTGAGATAAAAACAAAGCTAAGAGAAAGGCAACAATAAGAAGAAAAGTAAAGAAATATAGCTTTTCCCTCCAAAAATAAATTAAGGTCAAGTAAGCAGTTTGGAATGTCACAAATAGCCAAAGACCAATCAATTTTGCCAACCTTTTTGAGACCCGGCTAGCTTCCACCTGAGCACAACTACCTTGTTGGTTTTAGGCAATAGATTGCCTAAAAGATCAAAGTAAGTACATTAAGTAATAAGATTAGTATCTGTCATGAGCAGTTGTCTTTCCCTTTCCTTGTCAACCAAAAATTGCAAGGATTTTTTGTCTCTTATTTAAAGTGCTTATTTTCTGGTGTTCTCTATTTGTGATTTTAATACCAAAGTATGCCATACATTCTAAATGTACTGAAGGACAGAGGTTAATAATGGTTCCTAAATTCCATGGTTGCTGTACTGTTACAGGAACCTCTCAAGAAAGCTGTCTCTCACAGAAATCCACTTGTCATGAACAGCCATAATGCAGCTTAAGGAGAGGTGCTGACATAAGGTTTCCATCTGCTCTAACCTGAGCACAGATCACTGAATATGCTGAAGAAGGGAATGACACCTTCAACTTGAACTGAGTAATGGAAGCCAAATATAGACAATAAAAGATATGTAAGATATTTTTCCTGTCAGTCCTCTCAGTTTATAGCATTCTTGTCCAAGATGTGTGTGCGTCTGTGATCAAGCTAGACCACTGTTAGCTGGAAAAAAAGAACCAAACGCCAAGGAACCAACCCAAAAAAACACTCCAAAACCAAAAACTAAACAAAAAAAAAAAAGAGAGAAAGGTAGAGTCAATAAATAGGCAAGAACAGAAAATAACTGCACTTCATTAAATTAGTCAGTAAATATTTAGGTGAACTATTTCCTTATACTTCTAGGATCTCTCCCTAGAAACCTCTGACTTTTGCCAAAGACTTGAAAAATCTCTTACTGCACCTTTGGGGCATCATGTTTTTACAAATTAGTATTTCTACACTTGAGCGATGGTTTTAAGTAACTGAATTGACTCAGAGGTAGGCCTGTGCACAATGGACTAGAACACCCTAGTAAGATACTACATTCTACTGCAACCCAATACAAAGACACTTGGCAAGCCTGCCACCATCCTCCTGGAGAATGAGATGAATCAGCAGTGGGATTCAAAGCTTTTCAGCACCTAGTTTTTGCTATGTGGAATTTGTCCAATGACGAAGTCATTTGCATCAGGCTACTGAGACGCAAACAGATTGATTATCACCTGCAATAGCGTGGTTCTGTCCTGGTTACAAAAAATTACAAAAACCAGATACTCAGACAAAAAACCCAGCTGCCCCATATTGCTTCCCCACCCAGAAGTATCTGATACAGCAAGATGTATAAATGGGCACTGGCATAGGCAGTTTTCTCCTCAAGCCTCCCCATGCCTAAACCACTAGGAAACTGCTAAAGGAAAACTTGCACTGCTCATACAGGTATTGTCTTTTTGCTGAGGGTAAATAGGACTTCCACTTAGAGACTGGAATATCTTTCCCCCTCCACAACTGCTAAATCCACATTAACATTTTTAAAAGCTATTTCTAAAGCCATGCCAATAGATTAAGCATTATTTTTAGTTAAGTTCAAAGAGAAGAAAGAGTACAGCTTTGCCTGCTCTACTTGATTTCACTATGGCAACAGCAGAAAAATGGTAAATTCAGGAGATTAAGAAAGCTATAATTCCAGCTGAACCAGCAAAAATAAGAATTAAAAATTAATTTATAATTTCTTGGTTACCTACAGGCACTTCTGAATCATTCTTTAATTAAAAAAAATAAGTAGGACCACATATAAAATGATAGCAATGGCATAGAACAGTATAGAATTGGATGGAATAGCTTCTGTTTGCTTAAGTAATGTTTCCACTTTAATGTACTTATTTGCTCTCATTTGCTTAACACCACCAATATTTAGTACTGTGCAAATTTATGGAAATCTGAATTTAAAGAGCTTTGTGGTACTGAGTGATTTTCAAATTTTTTTAATATACTTATACTGAAGTGATTTGATGAGATTCTGGAATAAATTAAATATAACTAAGTAGCATGTAACGATGTCTTGTGACATGCTGTGAGGTAATATAAGCAGTAACATGTAATCACTGAGGGTAAAATTATTTGATTCCTTTTATATTGGTTTACTGTGCACAAAAATCTGTCCCATAAGTACAAAAAACGATGGATAAAACCTGATAGATCTGTATAAACTTCTCCCATGGGCATTTAAGGACAAATGTGCATTTGCACAGTACCTTGCTTATCTATTGAAGGAGTTGGGAGATCATTTAACATTTGTTAGAGGAACTCAAACTGTATTCCACTTTTTAGAACACAAAATAAACTCAAACCAGATATTATATTTGGATTGCTGCTGTGTAAAAATATAATAAACAAAATCTAAAAAAAGAGATGTGGTGACAGTAAAGGAAAACTTTTGCCTTGTTGATATCACTGTCTGGCAGCCATGACCAATCACTGAATGTTTGTTGCCTTAAACAGCAAAGATCCAGAAACTAAACTATTTTTTTAGTCAGTGTTCAAGTTCTCTACTTTTTTACTGCAGGTAACTATTGTGACTTTTGTACAAGATCTGCAATTCAACTGTTTTTCAAACCTACACACAGCTACACAGCCTGCAATAAAGAAATGGTATTTCCCTTTGCTTTCACACAGGTAGAAGGAATCAATCTGTGTAACAGCTGATTGGCAAAGGGATGCAAAGTGATGCAGCTAAGGGGAATATAATCCTATGAAGCACTAGAACAGAGATTTTCAGTAAAAATCTAGAAATACGGTATTCCCATAAAGACTTGCTTAGCCCTCATCTGGAAACTGCAGACAGGTCCTTCAAGAAAGACATGTAATAGCCAGATATGGGACAAGACAACTGCAACGTCCAGGAAAATGAACTGTTGCTCAAAGGAAAGACTAGATGAGTTTGGCCTTTCCAGTCTCCAGAGCAGAGACTGAGAAGAGATGTAGTTGCCCTTCAGCAGCACATCAGGAAGATCAATCCTCTGGGTCTATTAAAAACTTCCAATGAGGGCAGAGGAACCAAAACACTTTAAATGATTTTAAAATCCCACTTGGTAAGTTTAACAAGCAAGTTATAAGACATGGTGTTTATGATAGTTGGGGCCTAGACAGTGACAAAATCTTACACATTTCCTAAATGAAGTACGTGAAAGCAATAAGAAAAAATACTCTCTCTAGCAATTTGAAATGATACCATCACTGCAAACAAAATTAAATACAGACCCAAATGTTTTTTACCTACCTGAGGAACAAAGACAAATGCTTGTATATGACAATGTATATTTACAAAATGAGATACCTGAAAATTATTCAGAATGGAGTTTTTAAAAAGGTGAAATAAAAATAATTCCTTTTTGAATGAGCAATATGAATCTGAACTGCTGTTCTTTTGCCCACAGACATAGCTCAGCAATTTAGTTTTCATAAATAATAATAGATTGTCTGATTTTAATCAAAAGTAACATCTTCTAAGTGAAAAGGTTCTCTAGGCTTGGAAGATAAATACATAAAGACAAGTAAACTTTTCTAACTGAAGATGTATATACAACTTTTTCTGATTTCTATTTCATTTTTGCAACAGATACACACAACCTCAAGCTCTTCTAGTTCAGTGTTATCCAGGTTACTCTTGCCTAATCCTGAAGCTTAGAGCAAAGGGAACAATCAAAGATATGTCGAAAGATATGTAAACAGCCACCAAACTTCAGAAATCTGAGTAATAGTTCCTTGTCCTAGTTTTCAAGGAAAAAATATTTCATTATTGGTAGGCAATACCCATGACAGTCACACACTGAGTGCTTTAGGTGTGTGCGTTGTTTTCTGTTTTCAACTAATTTCTGCATACCTCTTAAGGTTCTGGCTGCAATGCACATAGTTCATAAAAGGTTCTTAGGACCAGGTGACCATCTCCTTGCCCCTGACTCATCCAGAGAAGTGGACTTGATGTGGGTACTGCCATTTGTAAAGCACAGAGGAAATCTAACAGTAAGTGAAGGCATAAAATTCTCATTTTTACCTGTAAAACAACTTCCTGGCAGATATAAAGGTGACAGGTGGGCTGTCTGCTCACAGAGTACAACGCAATGACTGCCACCTCCAACAAACTCACCTACAGAAAATATGGCTCAATAGGGCTGAATGTTTTTGCTTACAAATAAAGCTTTATTTAAGAGTAAAACTGAACAAAACAGTAGCAACTGAATCAAATGTGACAGCAAACCCCGCACTTTATGCACAGACTTTATTACAGTTCTTAACTTTGTGTTTGTATAGCCAGTGAATTTATGCTTCAGCATGTCTAAAACTGAATTACAGAGACACATACAGTGATAATTTTCTTTACAGTCATCTACCAACTGAATGAGTAAAAAAAGAGGGTGACTATTCCAGCAAAAAAAAGTGTACACTCAACTCCTTTGTCTTTGCTGCCCAGTCACATACAGAATGAAAATGTTTACTTAAGGATAAGCCATAAAGTGTCAGAAATAACATTTTTCTTCACATGGAGTGAAGAAAAAAACTCGTCTATCTACTTCCATATACTGCTTCTAGCAATAATCCCTTTCATATGTTTTTGGGATACGTGAACAAAAAAAATAAGAGGCATGATAGACAAAAAAAAGTTTACAGAATAAACCATCACAGTGGACTTAATCTCTATGAAGACAAAAATGAAGAAAGATATATGAAGCAGAAGTGTGGTGTGAAACATCTGGATAAATATTAAAATAAAAATCCAAAAAGCATTACACTAAAAAAGCAGTTATGCCACAGTTCTCATTCAGCATTAACTGGTATTTGCAAGCAAACTTGTAAAGAAGGATGATGATAAATACACAAATACCTAAATGTTCACCCCATTTCAGAAATATGAATGGTCTAATGTAAGTTTTATGAGGAACAAGCAACCACCATTTCTGACTTTGTATATAGTGCTAAGTAAAATATTATATATGCTGAGGACTTTTCCTAAACATACACAAATTCAACAATTTTATTGTACCATCTGACAGCTGAGTTTAAAGATAAAGCTCTTAATTTACAATAAATAGTTTACTTTTAACATTAAAATACCTTTGAAAATAATTTAGCTTTTGTAAATTCCAGGATTTCCAGATGAATCTGAAAAAAGCCAGTAATTATCATCTTGGCCTATGGAATATATAACTTTTATATGTTTTGGTCATTCTAGATGCACTAGAGTCTAAGAGACTGCCAGAAAGGTAAGCTTGATAGTTTAGTTTTTTCAATGACTAAAATAAAATCAATTCCTGAATTTTAAAATTAAATGCCATTTTTAAAAATAGTAATTGGAAGTAGTTAGCAAACATGTTTTGAGATATTCTTGACATCTTAGTCTATGTTTATGTCTTTAAACTTTTTTTTTTGTCTCGCCCAAAGACTGATTATTACAATGCTACCTTTAGAATAAGTCAAGGGTAAATATTTGGCTCTCAAGAATGGTCTTATGGGAAACGTATTAAGTTTACTGTTATTTGATGATGAAATGTCAACAGCTTAAAATATTTCTGTAATAAATTTTTCCATTCAATAAAAGCATCAATAATTTGCCTGGTTTTAAAACACAATTTCACTATAATGCATTGAAAGAAATAGCACTAATGTAAAAGCCCTGCCATGTGCATTAGTCTATATTAAACCACAGTCCCTTAGCCCCCTGCTTTAGGGTATTGTTAAAGGTTTGACAAACCCACAGCTATAAGGAAATTCAGAGATCAGACTAAAAATCTTTACTTACCACTTTGTGCCTAGATATAATAATTCACTGACTGTATTAAGGATAAGCCAATAATTCTGAATTCCCTGTCTTTGTGGGCTTAAAATAAAACTGTTACAAGGGACAGTATCTTACAAAAGGACATTGTGCATACACAGGTTGTTTAAAACTGGTTATATAGTTATCTTTTTCATAGCACGTGGAGGGCAAAATGGTTTTGATTACCTCACTAAAACACAAATAAAGAAATATTGACCATTCAACTGAGAGTTGCAGCCACTGGACTGTATGATAGGGACCTTCCAAATACAATTGAAGAAAATGTATCTCATAAATAATGCTCTTTCCATTAAGGAAAAGATAGTCAACTGATAGTTCACAGGATGCAATATGAAAAGCAAGAAGGTCAGCATGATGATGAGGAAACTTTTGCAACAGTTCAAAATGAATAAAAATTACTAATGAATAAAAAATTACTTTTTCCGATATATAATCTCATTTACTACTTTTGATTTTTTTCCTGTTTTGAAGCATTCCATCTCATTCATGATTTCCTTATTGAAATCTCTCCTGACACTAAAGCATTTCACATTCCTGTATTTTAATTTCTGGCATACATTGTGATCTGTACTTAATGGATCTTCTGTTCTTATGCCATTGCACTCCCAACAATTCAATAAAAACAAGAAAAAAGCTGCTTTCAGAGTTAAGAAAAATGGCAATTATCATTTGCTAATAACATCTCAGGGTTATTGGTCTTTCTTACCAAGAATTCAGGGATGGACATCAAATGCTTCTTCATGTTACTGTTACCAGTGACCTGATGATCTCAAGTGGATCTCAGGTAAACAGCACTTCTCCAGTTGTTATTCCTAACTCTACAGTCACCAGAGAAGCACTGCAAAATGCACCGTACAGCTGTTCAGTTTAGCAAAATCTGGAAGCTCAACCCTTAAAACTCAATTTGGCATCAGACTAAAACTGAAACATTTTAATGCAGAGGTTACCACAGCAAAGGAGCTCAGCTATGTTTTGTTTTAGCAACATTAAAATTTAATAATTTTTGATCAAAATGAAAGACTTGAAATTTGTTATTTTAGTTTGCTGAAACATATTGCAGCATTAAATGGCATTCCCCTTCCCTCCCTTCCTTTTAACATGTTGGAATGTGTTTAAGACTACCTCAACTCTAATGATGGACTATAAAAAAGGTAGGAGGAGATATGATCCTCCAGAGCCACAACAGCCATCCACAGTGCATTTCAGGACTGCAGCTTTTGCTTTACTAAAAACTACATGAAAATAAAACATTTCAAGTTCACCCAAATATCTGGTATATTCTCAGTTGAACTGAGGCAGACATTTCACTTTGAGTTTTGTATCAGCAATACTGAAACGTATGAAAACTTTGTTCTTTGTCCGAAAACCACCTCTAAGCCAACACAAAATTTCTCAACAATTTTTCTGGAGTGATAATGATTACTTTTAACTAAAGGAAAAACGAATACAATAAGAAATCAAAGAATTAGATAATTTTGATATCTGATAACCAAAAGGAATGTTTTGGCATAAACTAATTTATTTCCACTGCAGTATGAGGAAGCTTTTCAGACTTGTAGTACTTGCTTATCTTTGGAATACACTCAGGCAAGCATGTATCTTCTGAGATGTCTGCTTTAAGGTTTGAACTTTAATGGCTCAGCTGACACGAAAGGTTAAGAGACACCAAAAATTATTAGTAGTTCTTTGATTTCCATGAATAATGCTATCCACTTTGAGACCTCCAGAAATGTTTGGCTGATCTCTATATTAAAATCAACCCAAATCAGAAAGTGGAAAACCGGCAAATGAAAAAACCCACCAAACCCAAAAATCCTCAGAATATACCCCAAAATTGGAGGTAAGCTTCATAACAAATGAAACATTTTTAGCCAGAAAACGTGAACCCAATAGTTATTCACACTATCCTGTCCTGTCTTCTGACTTGAAGTTGTTTATAAATTGCATGTGAAAAGATTCCTGTTGAACAAGTTCAGAGACAGCTAACCTGATGATTTATGACCTGATGATGCTGTAGTATCATAAAGAAGAGGCACAGTTATGTATGTTTACACATACATGCATATATATGTACATATAGGTGAAAGAGTATACTCATGATGAGATGCCTTATGCTAAATTAATCTTGGCTAAATTTTGTTTTTCCTCACAACAAAGCAAATGTAGGGAGACTTGAGTAACTTTACAACCAACTCTGCACTATGCCTGCTTTCGAATCCATAAATTTTGTCTTCTGGACAATCTCTGTTAAAAGAAATAAGGTTTTGTTTCTTTGTCTCCCTCCCCCCGTAAATATTAAGGATAAATGTATCAAAGTGATTAAGTATAGGATAAATGGGAATAAATTGCCCTTCTCAGAGCAAACTGTGACTGATTTTAATTACAGTTTCATGGGATTTACCTGAATTCCATAAGGGCAAATGCTTTCTTTTTAGAATTAATTTCATCAGGACTTCAATAATAAATCAATGTAAAACATTTGTTTTGTAAACCAAACAGATTGTACAACTTATTTTAAGTGTAGGAGTTGATTCCATACGTGCAAAATCAACATGAATACTATAACACGACTTTCATTACAGGACAAACTGAAGTTAGCAAGACATAGAGCTGAGTAAAGAGAAAGTTGTGTATTTTCTGAATGACTAGCTTTTAGGAATAAAAAAATAGGGAGAGGACTGTAAAAACTGGTATTTTTATTAATATTGTTATAACTTGTCAAAAAACCAACCACTCTTTGCTTTTCATACACTGACTGGAGTTCATTGCAAAACATTTTTTTTGCTTCACTAACCAGTTTGGAAAACTAATTTGGAACATTAGTAGTCTCCTGACCAAAACTATTATTTTTTTAGTCTTATTTTATCAATGGGTGCAGACATATTTTGTGTGCTATTACTATCCTTAACCTTAAATATCTTTCTCCTAGCTGATTAACCTCTGATGTACCTATTAAAAACAAATATATTTGCTCATATTTAGCCCATTTTCTCTTGGATATATTAGGACAAAAGAGACATGATGTACTGCAGGCTACACTTTTTTCTTTTGCTCTATGGAAAGCGACAAAGTACCTCGAGTGCTTAATTTGGAAGATTATAGAGTTGCTTTAAGGAGGATAGTATAAGACTATACAGTATTTTTTAAATTATATACATTTAAACAGAAGTCAGAAAAATTCACTCTAAAGTCAGTAAAAATTTGCTTTAAGAGGAGTCTGGCTTGAGGCTTGGTACACATTATGAGTAAACATTCATCTCATTTGGCAAGACAGACTCGCAGACAACCTAAATTGCTGAAACATGAAATGTTCTCAACTGCAGTATCTCTGAAAGTTCTGACCTCATAGTGTTGATTATCCACAAATACTGAAATGTATAAAGACACTCAAACTCCACATACCTTTTACCACATGCACATTGCAGAACCATCTAACACATTCACCTGGAATTAAGCATGTGTTCACTGTCCTACCTACTACAAATAAAAGAAAACTACTGTTCCAACAAACAGAATGCAACCTTAAAAATAATGTATATACCATAGAATATAGAGCAGTAAAATACTGTAGTTATTGCTACAGGTTTTGTGGCTTCTGTGAATAGTTAGTAAGCAATATAACTCTACAACAACCTAACATCTTTAAAATATTTAAAAAAAAATAACTGATATGACGGAGAAGTGCTGAGAAATAGGCCAGAGTTACTTGAATATACCCATAAATTTCATCAAACTGTTAAGTTCAGTCAAACTGGTAGCTGTTGTTGTTGTTTTGGTTTGTTTGTTTTTAATCCCTGTAATGTGAGACAGTAAAAACATTGTAAGTTTGTCTTTTCTTACTATGTTAAAATGCTAGCTTATAGAATCCAAGTAGTATTTTAATTTTCCCCCCCTTACTATGACAACAATGAAGCTCCACCATTTTATGTTAGCTAAAGAATACCTTCATACTTTGTTTGCCTGTTTTTCATAGAACAAGATTATTAATTTTCAGGATCTGGGCAGTTTCAAACTACTTCTATTTATTTACAGAGTGGTATATTAATTTCCACTAAAAATTGACTAAACCTAACCATGTCATCTCTTTTATATTTTGCTTGCTAAAAATAAAATAACCACTTTCAAATAGAATAAATGATATTCAAATTGACTTTGCAGTCTACACTGAGACTGAAGTAAATGCTAAGTCTAAACATTTTCTAAAGAAGATATAAATAAATTTTAGGAAACAATGTTTTTGAGAAACAATGTTTGCTTTGAATAACACAACTGATCCAAAATAGAGCCTCATTTTGGAAGTTATCTGGCTATATCAAAGGGTTAATTTAAGCAGGAAAATAAATTGTTGACATACGACTAGATAACGTGAGACTCAGTAATAAAAAAGGCAAGTCCCTCTTCTACTGTTTCTCTTCCATTAATGTAATTTTTATGTTTGGTATTAAGTTGTGTCTTGATTTGTTTAGTTACTGCTGCCAGGCCACCCTTCCATCCCTACATGTTGGAATCCTGCTCCAAGATCGCTGTTTTTACACAAGAACATTTTCCTTACACAGGTACAGATACAGTAGCTGGCCACGGAATACTCAGGCTGGAGCCAGGGCATGGAGCTGAAGTGTTCTCTGTCCTGTTTACAAACTCAAGAGCTCAAAACAGACTATTTCCAGTTCACTTTCACCCATCTGAGTCTTTATTTACTGGCATCACAGTAACATAGGAGGGAGATAAAAATTTTGCTAGTAACTGAAAAGAAGTTTATCCCTCAAACTATCCTTTCATTGAGTTGGGCTTCCCTGCCTTTGTAGAAATTCCCATTCCCGATATTTAGAAAGTAATGAGACACACTAATAATTCACAGTGGATTTTTTTATACTTCTTTTTAAGTAGAAGCAGCAGATATCATTCTAGCCCACTGATGGTCCTCTTTATTGCTGACAGTGCATTTTCAGTAGGTGACATATAAATGTGGTCACACACATGTGCTAATCAAGTCTCTCATACCTAATTTGGACTCTTGATGGTAGAGTCCTAAGGAAATCTGTATCTAACTGACCTTTGCAATAAAAAGCAACATGCATGGAGCCAAAGGGCAGTAATAGGTGCTGTGTCCCCAGCTGCTCATGGTAAAATAACTGGCTGCCAGAATTTACAAAGCCAAACCATAGTGACAAAAGTTAGTTAATGCTACTACTTAACAGAAACATTCCCAAGTAAAAGCAGTATGGGAAAACTGAAAAAAAAATAAATTATGACCTACTGCTTTTATTTTCTCTCATTGATATTATACTATTTGTAGATCCTATACTAGGGGATACTCATAATGTTTTTTTAGTTTTCTTTCGGTGTTTGGTGATGTTTTGCCACTGCTACAATCTTTTTCAGCCATTCCTGGGACTTGGAAGACCCCAATTCAGATGTGTAGTAACTACAGTTCCCAGCTACCTGTGGCTCACCTCAGTATGGCATTGAGATCTTGGTGTTGCCTGTGTAGAAATTGTACAATTTGCCATGGCCCTGATGTTTTGTTACCTGCCTGCTGGTTTCTAATGTGGAGAGCTGGAACTCTTCCAATCAGTGTGTAGGTTCAGGATTATTTTAGGTCTCTGGTGACAGTATTTTTTGCTGTCTTGTAATGCCCACTCTTGTAATTAACAAAATATATCCTGTATAGGCCCCAAATTCCAACAGAGAAGGAAAACCTTGAATCCAGCCTGCTAGATGTGGAATCATAGGCAACTTTGCTCCCTGTAGACATACATATTAGCTTTCAAAATTCAGGTGATTAAGGTCCATACTTAGAATGAGTAACAGATAATTACGTAAATCCAAAGTAGGAAGTTATTGCATCTTTTCCAAGGAAAACTCCAATTGTAAATATTTCTCAGTTAATGATTTAGCATAAAAAACAGCTAATGCAATGGTTTAAGATAAAAAACACCTCGCACTCAAGCTAGCTATAAATTACATCTTGAAATGTAGGTTAACAGAACAGATACAAGTAAAATCACAGAACTGAACAAATGATAAATAGTATTTAGAATAAATTGTTCTACAGCAAAATGAATCTCTGCCCTCAAAACAAAGCACAATTATGAACACCACACTTTGAATTATAAAGCTTTTAGAGCCTGGTAAGTCAGCTAAATGGAAGAAAACCTGCACTAACGCTTTAAAGGACACTTTAGAACAATAACATCCTCAACAAAAAATAAGTATACATGAAAACTATTCAGTTAAAAGGTTAAGTGTTAGTCTCTGTGTAGCTGATAAATGTTGAGCTAATCTAATCAGTGGTTGTAAGAGGTAATACCATCAGCTAGCTGCCCTGACCTGTGCTTCTAGTTTCCACAAAAGTAAGATTTAAGAAAGATGTCAACTTCGGGCCTTTGACCTAGCCAGGACCTCGTTTATGCCAGCCTGGTGTTCTGCTAAACAGACTGAGAACTTTCAGCTCAAATCAGTAACATGTGCACTTCACTAATACAACACATGGTTTGGAAATTAAAATGCAATGTGATCGAGTGCTTTGGATATTTTAATGGTTAAGAATGCAGCTAGGGAAAACAAAGCGCTTGTTTCTGTGTTTTGCTTTGTGGAGGGGGAAAAGGACAAATTCAATTGTATTGCTTTTCTTCCAGAAAGTGGGGAAGCAAAAATTCAGTGCATTAGTTCATGGATGAGTGACCTACGGGAAATAAGGAGGTTGTATGTTTCTTTATGACATGTGTCACTTATTAGATAAGTAGGTTTTACTACTTCCAATTGAGCTAAGTTAAAACTAATTAGAGGTAGTTAAATTACAATCTAAATACAATAAACTGCAATAAAAATAGCAAACAACATTTTGGTCATCAATAATATTCCTAAATGCAGTTGATTATTTCCAATAGTTCTGTATTGATTATTTTCAATTATTAGAGTAACAAGCTTTGCCAGCCGCTGGAATGAAGTTTAACCCTACACATAGTAAACAAAACAGACTTTTCACATATGCCAGATCTAACCAGATTAATTTATTTCATGATCTCTTTTACTAGTACTTAAATCTGACTGCATACATATGAATCTGGACTCTACATACACCTAAATACATCAACCCTTTTTGGTTATTATGGAATGATGAAGTGTATAGTAAAACTGACAGAGAGACCTAGTGATCCAGTTTCTAATTACTACTAGCATCTCACATAAGTGCTGAGATTTTATATTTGATACTAAAACAGACCCCTGTAATACCCATGCAGATTTCCACTTACTAAGAGTGATGATTATCTATCATTATTTTACAATTATGCACAAACAATAAATGTATCTACATATATACATCTATTTATTTCATCTCAATCAGCTAGCTGGAGGTTTTGGCATAAATAAGTCTATCCTTCGCATTTTCAGTTTTTAAGACTTAAATGGAAATTTAAGTAGGAAATAAACTGCTCAATTTTGATAAGCCAAAAAAACAATGTTAGGTTAAATAACTAAAAAGAGGAACTAGAAAAAATAAACTACCTTCCACTAAAGAAGATGATCTCTTTTTGTTACTCAAGCATTGAACATGCTAGCTTAATCTCCATCTCCTCCTGGATGACCACACAGAAGTGACTTTTGTTTTTTCCTTCTATCTGGAAAATCCTTCTCCTAATTTTTGAGTGTCAGTGTCTATTAAATTCATGGTCAACGTGTTTCCTGTTTTCAGAGAAAGGAAAGAAAATGCTTCTCTGAGGAAGTAAATGGAAGTTATTATACTTACGGGAATAAATGATGAAGAGGACATTATGTAATGTGCAAGTGCAGGTCACACAATTTGAATTTGTTTTTCAATTAAAACTGTTAGTGAAAACATATAAAGCATTGTTTATATGCAGTTTAATAGTATCTAAATATACTTACATATTTACATTGCAGAAGTATGGAATGGGCAGTTAGCATTACACAGTATCAAAGGTCTTAAACGTATTTTTATATAAGGGAGGTCTGCATTTAAGAATTGAACATGGTATTGTACTTCTGCAAAAACATTTCATTCTGCTATTTTAATAAAGCAATAGCACAGAGCAGGACATTTTTGTAGTGGCTGTGAACTTCAAAATATCTGACTTAGTAGCCATGAGAACTTTAATCTGCTATTATTCACTATAATTTCATGAATTCAAAATAATGGCCAGAGTACAGGTAGAAAGGATTTTATATTTGCAGAAGAATTAATATTTAAGCAAATGCAGGATTATGAAACATGCATCCCCTAAAACCATGTGGCAGTATCTACTGGAATAGAAATACAACTGATATGCAAAGACTTGCTTGAAATTTTGATATAAATGATTCTGTTTTGCATTTCTATTTCAGGGATACTCAATGCAGGGATTGAGATTGTCATTGGCTGTATCGGTTATACTTTAGTTAGACTGAAACAGGTATTCAAAAACCAGATTTGTACTATTCCTGAATAACTATAAATGAAAAATGAAATAAATCAACCAATTGATTGTTTTAATTTAGACAGAAGAATGTTGTGGAGACCATGTCAAAGGCCTTACAGAACTCCTGATAGATGACATTCATAGCTTTTCTGTTGTCCACCGAGGTATTCACTCCATCACAGAAGACCACTAGGTTGGTCAGGCAGGACTTGCCCTTGGTGAAGCCATGCTGGCTGTCTTGAATCACCTCCTTGTCCTCCATGTTCCTTAGCACACCTCTTCCATGATCTTCCCAGGCACAGAGGTAAGGCTGACAGGTTGGTAGTTCCCAGGATCCTCCTTTCTACCCTTTTTAAAAATGGGTGTAATGTTTCCGTTTGTCCAGTCACCAGTGATTCACCTGACCGTCATGGAGAATGGCTTGGCAACTACATCAGACAATTCCCTCAGAACTTGGGGATGCATCTTGTCAGGTTACACAGATTTAAGTATATTCAGCTTCCTCAGGTGGTCATGAACCTGATTTTCTCTTACTGTGGCAAGGACTTTGCTCCCCCAGCCCCCATCCTGTGGTCCATCCACTTGAGAGTTGTAGAGAGACTGCCAAGTGGAGACAGAGACAAAAAAGTTGTTGAGTACTTCAGCCTTCTCGTCTGTTGTTACCAGCTTGCCAGTCTTGCTCACTGTGGGGGAGCACGCTTTCTTTGATCTTCCTTTTCTGACTGACGTATCTATAGAAGCCCTTACTATTCTTTGCATCCCTTGCCAAGTTCAGCTTCAGCTATGCCTTGTCCTTCCTAACCCCATCCCTACACAACCAGAAGCACCCCTATACTCTTCTCAGGATGCCTGTCCCTACTTCCAGTGCCTGTGCAGTTCCTTTTTGCCATTTAGTTTGACCAGCAGGTCTTGACTCAGTCACGCTGGTCTCTTGCTTTCCTTGCCTGAGCTCTTGTGCTCTATAGAAAGTGCCATTAAAGATCAGCCAGCTCTGTTCTGCTCCCTTGCTCCTGAGGGCCATGTCCCAGAGGGTCCTGTTGACAAACTCCTTGAACAGCTGGAAGTTTGCTTTCCTAGAATTCAGAGTCTTGACTTTACTGACCATATCTGTCAGGACTCTGAACTCCACCACTTTGTGATCACTGCAGCCCAGTCTACCTTCAAACTTGACATCATGGATTAACTCACTTGCATTGGTGACCATCAGGTCCAGTACTGAATCCCCTCTGGAAGGGCTACCTACTACCCAGCTTAATAAGTTATCCTCAATGCATTCCACGAGTCTCCTGGATTGCCCACAGCTTGCATTCTACTTTTTCAGGAGATATCAGGAGCTGAAGTCCCCCAGCAGGATAACAGCCTGAGAGCACGAAGACTCCTGTAGCTAGAGTAAGAATGCTTCATCAATAGGCTCTCCTTGATTGGGAGACCTCTAGAAGACACCAACCACAAAGTTCCTTTGACTCAGTCTCTTGTTCTTACCCATAAAATTTCAACTTGCTCATGGCTACTCTTCAGGGACTACTCTTCACACACTTCATATCTCTTGATGTACAGGAAAATGCCTCTGCCACTCCTTCCTCAAGTGTCCCTTCTGAATAGCTTGTAGTCATCAATTGCCACACTCCAGTCACAGCATTTGTCCCACCAAATTTCAGTAATGGCAACTAGGTTGTAGCTTTCTAGCAGCATAGTAGCTTCCAATTCCTCCTGTTTGTTGCCCATGCTGTGAGCACTGGTGTAGAGACACTTCAGCTGGGCTGTCAACCGTGTCACCCTCTTAGAGGAACAACCATTAATTCCTCTGATGTAGTTCACTGGTGTTTCCCTGTTGGCTCCTATTGCCTCAGGAGCCCCTGGCTCATCTCTGTAAGACTTCAAGTGTGCTGCAGTGTAGTTAGCACACTCCAGAGCAACAGATAGAGGGGCCCTCACTAGCACCCCATCCCTCTAACCTTGGCATGTCATCCCACAGCTTGTCACAGGCAAGTCTGATATTATCACCCTCCCTTTCAAGTCTTGGTTAAAACTCTGTCAATGAGCTTTGGTAGCTTGTGAGCAAAGACCCTATTCTTCCTTTGAAAAAGGCAAACCCCATCTGACACCATCAAGCCTGGTGCCATGTATGCCACCCCATTACCAAAACCCCCAAAACTACGGCAGTGACACAAGCCATGAAGCCACATATTAATAGACACTTTATCATACGCTGATAATTTCTTCAGTTCTGATGGAGAAACATCTCAGAAAATACCCAGGCAGAATATTTTCCAACTTAAGATAAACACATTACCATGTTTAAATAATCACTTAATAGGGTTTGTGATGTTTGATTTGGTGGTTGGTTTCCACCCCCCCCCCCCCCCCCCCAGCAGTAAAGTACATTTATAACCTCAGATTCAATGGCTCCTCTGGCAGAATGACATGCTCCTTCAATTTACTAAGATACCTCCTTGACAAAAATCACAACATCACAAGAAATGCAATCTAGTTTTGAAATGTTCAGGTATTGAGAATCAGGGGCCAAGTTCCTGGCTGACCTAAATTAAGATTCTTTCAAATCTGAGCGATGAGACTCAAAGAGCAAGAGCATAACTCTAAAACAAATGAGAAAAAGGTGATAGATGGAGGGGGAGCAGGATTCATGTCAGCAAAGCAGTCTTACTTTTTAAATATGTCACAGAAAGTTTCTATTCTAAGACTTTTAAGCAAGAAAGAAAATCCTTATGCTACACATTTAAATGAGTGAGAAGGGGATTGAAAATGTTTATGTAGCTAAATTTAGTAACACAAAAGTCAAGAAATGTGTTTGTCATGCAATGGGACATCTTGAAGCACTTATTAAAAAACCCAGAATCCACACAGTTCTGAAACAAACAGTTGCTGTGCTAGCTGTAAAATCTGCAAGAAACAGAACAAAATGAAGGAATCAGACCATAAATAAAACACTGAAATGAACATATTAAACCTTATTTTCTAACAAAACTACCATTGCCAAAATGGACAAGCTGATACTTCTCTCTAAATCTATGCTCAATCCATAAACACTCTTAAGGAATTCAGAAAGCACAGTGCAGTATTGAAGTGATGCTTTAATCATAGTTTGATTTCTTTACCTTAATGCAAATAAATAGGTAAGAACCATTGATATAAAAAACCTGCCACCACCTAACAGACTCCTGAAGCCACAAACAGAAAGACCTGCTATCAGTGGGAGACAGAACAGGTACTTAATTCTGGCTAGGTTTTGGGGTTTGCCTTTTTTTTTTAAATCCTTAAGAAGATCATCTCCTGCTGAGCACTCAAAACAAAAAATCAGAAATTCTCCTTTTGTGCCATTAGTTACAGTGTCTCAATACACGGCAAAACTGTAGAACTGGAATACATGTCAAGAGCAAGCAGTTAGAAATGAACCTTAAGATTATTTTGACTAGGTAGAGTACAGTGAAAAGATAGGAAGAAGGGTTTGTATTTTATTAGTTTTGTCCACAAGAAAGTACTTCACTTATCCACAAAATGGTGCAGGCCAAAATCATAAAGAACATGTTAACACCACTAGCTTGTAATGGATGCAATCACACTATTACTATCTAAATTTTTGTTTATTTTTCAACAGATTGGTGTCTGCAAATCATGCTGTCTTACACTGCTGTTCCTCTGTAACCTTAACCATTATTCCTACTGTGTAAAGTGAAGCACAAATTTAAGGTGACAAAGCACCAGTTGGCTGATGTGAAGTATGCTACGAAAGCAGAAACCTCTGAAAGCTTCACAGCCATTATGAAATAACTGACCTATATGAAACTGCTACCATGGTTCACAAATTTATTGTCAGGTTCCAGCCTCTAGCTGTTCTCTGATTGTTCTAAATACTTGACAAACTGAAGCCTTTTCACTTTCCGTTGAAATTGCCTCATCTCCCTGTCAGAGCGCCATGGGGTACTCCATTACTTTTCTGACTTCTTTCCCCTACTGACAAGTCATTTAGCTGGCTTCTTGTTGTGAAGGCTGTCCATGTCAAATTAGCCAGGGCCCCTATTGTCCTTATTACCACTCGAAAAGCCATCATGAGTAATGCTACGGGGTCCCTCAGTTGTCATCATTTGTCAGAAAGAAAGGGAGTGTGGTTACATATAGCTGACAGGTAATTTCAGTGTCTACAATTACCCCAATTAGTCTTGTCATAAACAATTCGATAAATGCACACCAATACAAACAGATAAACACACCAAGGTTTCTCACCATTAATGTCATGTAATGGATAAATCAGTGATATAATGCTATATTTTATTTATTTCTTTAAACTATCCTCAGCTGCAAGCTGGCAGTTGCTACCTGGTCAGCACAAATTGTACTATCTACTTTCATTAGCTCATCACCACAAGAGAATATGGAAGGCTGTGACAAAATTCATTTAGAGAGAGCGTGAACGAGCAGATTGCCTAAAGCAGGTGTTATAACAAAGATAAAACAAGGGTTTTCTTTTGTCAGTTCAGTATTGCAACGAGCTTTAAAGGAGACTATTTTGTCCTTAAAATCAAACATAAAATATGAAACAGAAATAGTGAAATACTTCTGAAATTAAGAACCTGCTTCCCACCATATTGCAAGTCAATCAGCAGGTCAGTCTTCTACCAGACTCATTTTCAGAGGGGGTCACGATATCAACCAAATTCTTTCCATACACTTTTTTTCTATTTTTTTTTCCCTTAAATACACCTTGCAATGCCATACAGCTCCTGAAACATCTGACAATTATCCCACATAATCTACAACATAATCCCTCTTGTTCCTGCATCAGAATTATCTGAGAATGGATTTAGTAATTCCAACTCACTGGACAGTCTGTAGTGCTGTACAAAAGTAATTTGGGGCACAAAATAATAATGTTGACTGCTTTTCTAAAATGTCAGGTAGACCTGTTATAAACACAACACTGAAAAAGCCAGCTTTAATAACACCCATATTAAGCACTGAATTATGAACTGCTAAGCTTATCCTTGTGATCCACCTAAATAAACACTAAAATCTTGACATCTCTAGAGTCCACAGCACCTTGTCTGTTTGCTGACCGTAGGCTTAAGTGATGGCTGGAAAACTGAACACAGACATGTTGTTCTAGGAAATTGCTTTTGGCAACTATTTGTTCAAACTCAAGATTTTTTTAAAACCAACACTAAGAACCCACCAGAAAACAGGACAGGTCTCCCTAATGAGTAATCTATTTTAGCACAGTCTTGTCTAGGCATGACAGTTTACTGAGAGGCTTGAAAAACTCGTAATTACCAGTGTTACAGGGCAATTAATGTATATTACACTGCACTACTCATGGCAGCAACTGTCATTTTCTCAATAAAAATGAGTACTCTTCAGCTAAAGGTGACATTAATTGGGACTTTAATGACTATGCAGAGGAGCTGAAGCCAAATATGAACAAAACAGCGATTCAATGAGCGACTTCAGAAACGAGAAAATTGTACTAAAATGAGATTAATTGCTGTTTAGAAAAAGGAAAGAACCTAAAAAGCTATTAAATTGCAGGGTTTGGGTGCCCGGGTGATGGTTGTGATGTTAATCTTGCATTCTCACAGCAGGCAAATATTCACTAAATTCAGAGCCTTTTGACAGCAGGAAAAATCATGTATGCTTAACTTCAATCCATCAAAAATATATTTCAGCTTTTATCAGTGTTCTAAATACTTCTGCAATTTCAAAAATTACTGCTCCATTCCTTGGCTGTCATCATGCAAATGCGAACACTGTCAATATTGCTATGAAAAATTCCCTGGCTTCAAAAGGCCTGCTTCGGTGATAAAGAAAGAAAAACGTGAAGATTAGAATTGCAAAACACACACTGCTAATATAACAGAAAGCAACAATAAGAATTTAATGTTTAAGTTGTGGAAACTGCTAAAATAGAAAATGATGGGGTGTTGTTCTAGCGTGTAGGGGGGGTAAAAAAATCAAAGAATTCCCCCACTCTCATAAAATCTTTCAAAGTTTGTAACTTTATAGATAATTACTCAATGCAAATAATTAGGACATAATTTTGCAGCTTGACTTCAGGTAATATAATTATTAAAACTGCTCTGTAGTTTCTAAAAGCCTTTATCCATGCTACTTAATTCTTCCAAGCAATTATATAATTGCTTTTCTTTATAGCCTTTTTAACTGTCACAATCACTGTATACATAAAACATTGCACTTAAACTCTGACATGTAAGAGGGATAAACATAGCTCTGATTCACTTTGAAGTTATATCTTCTGTAACTTCAGTTTTTAAAACAGAAAATGAGTTTAGCCTTTCAGGTTAAAAATTGCATATGGAGTATTCACAGGTCTTAAGAAGCAAATCCCCTCTTCCACCCAAACCTGCAACTGTTGCACCCTGGAAGACACAAAAATACAGCTTATAGTTTCATACAATTTCCTATTCCATAATCAATTCAGTTTGTTCTGCATTTTCATAATTAAACATCCATCTCATTTACACTTTAAAAAACTCTAGATGCATTAAAATAAGCATATGCAAGAGCTGCATCCATGAGGTAATATAATAAAGATGATGGGAAAACTAGCTACATTCAGAAATTCCACTATATGTACATAAATGTCTCAAGTACAAAAAATCATGGGCAGTTTCAGTAGGAGCTTCAAACACTGCATGCTGATTGGGTCCACAAATTGTCATAATGGTAACATACCTACTTTGCATACAGCACTTGGATGATTACTCAAGTCTGATTATTATATAACTACTACTTAAAGTATCTGAAAAATCTGACAATGTTACCATAGTAACCCTTAAGTCACACATTTGATTCATGAAATTAATTACTTCAAATTTAAAACTTAGTGATGCAACTTCTTGCATTAAACATCCAGTCTTTTGCAAAGGACAAACAAGACAAAGCAATGCATGGGCACTTCAAATTTGAGTTTGCAGAAGTGATTGAAACAACTTTTTTCAGGTTCTGATGCTTCCTTCCATTTTGATATCACCAAAATTTGGATTTATGAAATTGTATTTTGTCAGTTGGTTTACAAGATAGAGCTTTCTTCAACAAAATAGTTCTTCCAAAACTTTTAAAGCAAAGTTCACAATTTGCTTATGCAACACAAGATCATCAGGTTGAATTTAATCTGTAAGATAAAGCTCTGACCATGAGCAACAGCCAAACCCAGAGTATGCACATTTGTTATTAGTACCTATGATACTTTTAGAAATTTGTGTTAAAAGGTTTCCTGTCAATGTTTCAATTACTAGACTCTTAGCCATCTGAAGCCAAACCTCACAAAGAAGCTGTCACAAAGGAGGGTGGATTACAGCAGGAGCCACATACACCAGGATGTGGAATTAACAGTCCAATGCAGTTAGTAGCTAACTACTCATTCTCTCTAGCAAAGCAATGATTTCATCTAGAGAATTAATAAAAAAATTGTCATTCTCTGTACTGTTTATTTTCTACCCCAGACAAACTGCACAGGCTGCAGGGTAAGTTACATGTGTCTTTGTTCTGATAATATTTTATTTTGAATTTTGTTTTTCATGTGAAAATACTTGTTCCTTCCATATTCAAACGAAATACTAAGAATAGTATTGTTCTTCAACTTCAAATAAACAAGGGCTAAACTTGGACCTTGGAAGGCATCACCTGAAAGCATGAAGAGTGAGATAACTGCTGCAAAAAATTCCATTTCTTCCTCTTTGGCAGAGATTAATATGCATAAAATAGCCAGACTGCAGTATATACAGGTCATAGGAGTCAATTGCATTGAATTGAAAGAGACTGACTATGCTTTCAACAACACAAATACTCACTCCAAGTTTTGTAATAAGGTTGGTTTAAATGCATGTTGACGATAGAAACAGGAATGCATATATTCACTACCACAATGGTTCCCTTTTTCTCCTCCTTCTCTTTCCTCAGTTTTGTCCTTATTTCATTTTCATTAGTTGCACAATATTATTTTATATATTCTAAGTTGACCTACAAGCATTTTTGCAGGTTACTGTGCTCTTCCATTTTATTAACAGCATGAACTTTTCAGAATCTAAAGCTGAAACTTGCCATAAAATCAGAAGACACTTTTTCCCTCCTAAAAAGAGATAATTTTTTTCCCATTTTATGTGTTTAGAAATAGAGATTTAGAAATAGAATCGAAGTTTTAAAGTACATTAGGGAGATACACCTATTTAAAAGCTGCAAATACTTCTAAAAACTTCAAGAGAAAAATCACAGTGATCTGTGTGCATGACAGAGCCAACACATACTTTTAAATTTAAAAAAAAAACATTGAAAGTATCTTCATGACCTGAGAAACAAGCAAATTGAACTTCTTGGTAAAAGTAGCAATGTTAAACCAACAGAGTTGGTAATATCAAGGTGTTTGTACCATGATGGGTTAAAAAATTCTATCAAAGCCTGAAAAGAACCAAGAAACCATATAAATCTGAGTGTCACAGTAAGGACAACAGCATCATGCATCTTTTACTGGAGGAACAGTGAAAATCCATCACTAATTGTCTCTGAGACTATGCCTGATATGTTCTTATACAAAATTTGACGAAGTCAATGGAATCTGCATTGTCCTGTAACATCATATACTAATTACTGACTGTAAAGCATTAGAATTCGGATCAGTGCACTGTGGTACCAGAATTGTTTCCATGTGCAGAAATGCACATTCATGAAGTCCATGAGTCCTAAGCTTTGGGCAATCTTTGTTACAAATGCAGAAAACCAAGTGAATCAAGTAGTTAGGAGTAATAGCGGGAAAGCAACATAAAGCTGCCTCTACTGCCTTCACTGATTTTTTTTTCTTGAAGGTTCTATGATTTTCTGAAATTAATTTATTTAATTTAATTTCAAAGTCATTGTTTTCTTAGCTATCCTCTGGAATACTGCAGAGCCTCACTCTACATTCAGGCCTAAGAGTTACACAATATCATGATTTAGATCAAAACAAAATCACTAGAACCCTCTCAGATGGCAGCATTAGTGTCTCTCTACAAATGTAAATAATGCAATCTTCTAACACTACCATTGTGGGAATAGGGAAAGAAACAAAACCAATACTCGTAATGTAGGATGGTAAACCCTAAGACTTGTTACCTGCAGACTAGACCTCTTGTATGGAGAAGATGATTACCTTCCAAATCTGGCTATAGGCACAATGGTTTTGGTAAAACATGCCTCTTGGTACTCTTGCATCTATGCCTAGCATAACCTCCAGGCTCATAAATTTATTAACCAAAGGTTTCAGTTCTTGATGGCATCTTAGTCATAGTTTAGGTATGCAACAGAAGAGTTGTTCCAAATTAACAAACAACTAGAACATGAAACTATCTCATTAACAAAGTTACGTAGGTTCAATTATTCTTGTCAACAATTAACTGACTGGGTTTTTCACACATTTGAACCACCAAATTTTCTATGACTTCAATCAAAAAAGCCAACTGTAATAGAAGCAGAAGCATATGCTAACCTCCACTGGACTTGACACACTGCTTTAGGTGGGTTCCACAGGCAGAAACAAAGGCCCTCTCTTTCTGAAAGGCTTAAGTGGGTTTCCTGCTGCTAAATATTTGAGATCTGAGGGTTTTGTTTTAGATGTGAAAGTCTAATACACAATTTTCCACAACTATTGTACAGCTTTCCACAGGAGTTCCCAAGGGCTTTAGGTTTAGCTTTCCTAAAACTTATATAGGAGATTCTTATCTAGAAACTCTTAGTTTGAGTGTAACCTCAGTGAGTACATCTACCTTACTGATTCAGTGCATTGCAACAGATCTTCTTAAATGCATTTATGGGTAAAATCTTGCAGTTATGAACTTGAGAACATCACAAGAGTACCTGAAGAGGTGTCTCTGCTGAAGCACCCAATTTGAGACATGGAGAGAGAATGTATTTTTAAAAGCATATTCACATAATAAAAATGTCTGTATCATCAATATGAAGAAGAACAATGACATAAGCCCCCAAACTTAACTGTTCCAAATTTTGCCTTTCATTCTGGTTAGTAATTATTCTGCTTCAACAATAACAAACCAAAAATCCCAAAATACAATCCCCCACATATAGGATCACAGGATTGTCAAAGTTGGAAGGGACCTCAAAGATCATCTAGTTCCAACCCCCCTTTTCAATATAATTTTAATTCAAGGCAGTTAGAGATTTCTTTGACAAGTCTTTTATAAGTGTGTATATATATATATAAAAATATAAAATCTTGGGTGCGAATAAAGAGCTATTTTTTGTTGCCATAAATAGGAATAAAATTATGCTTAAATACTCATGTTGTTCATAAAGTCTGTGAGCCAATAATAAAATCACAGTGAGTTCTGTAGTTTAATTATACATCACGTAAAACTAAATTAGAAGTCCTCTATTTCAAAACTAATTTTTAAACAACACTAGGAAAAATATTATTATTTTTATCATGGTATAAGGGCTTTCTTCTCTTCATAATTATTTCTACTTTTCTCCCTGCAGATTCGCTCCTTAAGAATCTGGATTACTTAGAAGCAATGATAATATTGGAAGGTGGAGTTTCTTTACCTCAAAAGAGCACTAACAACTTAGCTAAACTACTCCTTCTACTGTTAACTATAGAAAAAACCCAAACCAAGAACAACAACAACCAAAGCCAAAGCAAACCAAAAGGTAGGTGTGAGACATGAAAACTATGAATACATGAGGATATTTTTTTCTGTGCTTTTATCCTTTGGCCCACAGGTTGCAAAAGGCTTTCTACTTCTGAATACAGGAGAAGATTACCATGTAAACATTTATTGGTAAGTAAATGCATGATAATTATTGTCATAAAATGATTTAAGCCTAAACAATGCTTGCAAGTTTTTAATGTATAATTTAATACAGTTATTCACTGCTACATGGTAACAGTAAACATGGGTAACATGTTTGCATATCTATTTAACTATGCTTGTTAAAAACACTTAGAAACATTTCTGTTGAAAGCCTGAAATGTAATCATCATAGCCATCAAAAAGATGGCTATGCCTGCAAAAGGTAGCAGGATTGTTGCCTTCATTTTTTCCCATGAAAATGGCAGATATGACATCAACTTAGCTCACAAAATAATAACAATCATAATTTGGGATGAAATTGAGTTATATCCTGTGAAAATTTAGATAATGAATACTGGACCATATCAAATTTTAGCAGATAAAGACTTCCTCAGAATTGTAATATAAAGGAGGGAAAGCAGTAAAGTTGATTCCTATTACAATTTCTTCTCAAACTCCTTTACTAACACTGAAAGGTTCCATTTCTTTATTTATTGTAGGACATGGAACAGAAATTGGGACCTTTAACTCCCACTAACGTTTTATTTGAGGTTTTCAGTTGTTATATTTCACATTATTTTGGTAGAAAGCAATTATGTGGCACTAGTATTCAGGAATGGTACAATAAAAGGTTAAACCAAATTTGAGCTCCTTGTTAAAAACTGTTTGAACATTCAACTTGGTATTCACATCCAATGGAAAGCATCAGCAACTTAATTCTGACATTTTAAATTACATAGCATATTACTTTTTTTCATTCTGATACAAACAACTTATAATGAGATTCACACAGTGAATTTTCATTAACTACAGTTTGAAAGAAAAAACATGTAGTATACATACAAAAAAGAGAAATGTTTAAATATTGTCTACTATCCCAACAAGTATTTGTCATTTACTTTTCAAAAACCCCTCTTTTTGATAGAGAAATATAGAGCAGCATTTCTAGAAAAGAATAGATTGAAATGCCAGAAAAACATTCTGAAAAATAAGAATCTTTGTAACCCTCATGTGTGTGTTTTATGTGGAAACATTTACAGGCATTACCAAGACATATGTGCAATAGCTGCTTTATGTTCTCCTGATCTATTTCCAGGTTTCTAATCAGTATCAGATTAATTTATGTTCACATTTCCTGACTCACAGGCATTTTTGAGTCACTAAAATTCATTGTAAAAAAATTAAAAAGGTGATTTAACTATTTTCATACTTTTAAACACTGTTAAAATTTGCATGTTTTAAAAAAAGGCAAGGATAATCATCAATCTAGTGCGATAAAACTGAAACAATTCTTTTTACTACTTGCCTTTTCCAATGGAACTGCTCATTTCCTCATGCCCTAAGTCATGCAAAACAAAAAGAAAAAAAAAGGCAAGCATTTCTAGAAAATGTCTTAATCTGGTCAAAATAAGCCTCTATGGCTTTGGTCCACAGAAGCTTTATTAGGTTCCTGGGCTCCATAGTGGGATAAACTATTTCATGCATGAAGGGATCAGCATTCCTCCTTCTAATCATTGCTATTGTACCCATTACAAAGCTCTCTGAACATCTTCTATGGATATCACACGCTATCTTAATCACCTCTCAATTAATAACTTGCTCTTTCGGTTCTGCCATTTCTATATACATTGTTACTTGGGGATGATACTGAAGTTTTAACTGAGCTTGTTGAGATTATAGTAATTTTTCCCACCACAAATACGTTCTGACACTGAAAGTGTCCGGACAGCAGCTTCCAGTGAGTAAGTGTAACAGCTTAATACAATGAGTAATCCTCTCACAGTGCCATGACACAGTTTGGTGCCCCTGTCTCTTGTGACCATCCTGCAACTTTCAGAACCAAAACCCATTTTCCTATGTGCTTTGATAAGCAATACGGTAGCTGATACTGTTTACATAAAAAGTATCAGAAATCTCTGCTAACACCAGCTAAACCTTTACTACCTTGAAGCTATTTTTTTTATACTCTGGGTATGTCTCTCTACTACTCTACTAGAGTCTTCTGAACATAATATAGGTGGACTCAAAGAGGAAAGGAACTTAAAAGTCAACAGTTTTTACTTTAACGTATTAATATTTTAACTCATTTGCTGACTCTCTGACTCTTGCCCATCTCCTCAGGTAGCAGTCACCTTTCTAGTCAGCTTCCTGGCCACTTTTTGAAAATGGTAGGGGTTAAATGCTAAGGGGAATAGAAAAGAAACAGAGACTGATATCATGCTGATTGTTCTCACTTGCGGAGTAAAACAAAATTACTATCACCTGAAGATTAGTACTATCTTTGTACTCAAACCCAGGGATGTACAGGTTCTCATGGGGTGAAAGTCATGGTGTGACCAAATTCTCTCACAATAGATTTTCTGCTAAATTACACTCGTCTTTGTAAGATATTAAATCATGCACTCTAAGGTTTCTGCTGGCATAAATAACTAAACTACATTTAACTTTTTAAAAGCTTCTTTTTACCCCCATTCAATCAGGCCTCAATCTTCCAGGAATATCTAAAATTCACATACTGTATGGTTTGACAAACAGCAACATCCACTGTTTCCCAGAATACAGGTACCAGCAGAAATTTATGTAAAATCTGCTATGCATTCCACCAGGACCAGTATTTACCTCTTACAACTTGTAAATGCTTAGCAGTTTTCCATTATATTAATGGAAATATATATAAATAATTTCCTTCATTACTTTCTATGGACCACTTAGATACAGTCCAAACACAGAACCAGACTACAGATGATAGCATATGGCACCTACACCAGTAAAGCATTTATATAATAAGCTTATACTTAATAAAGATAAATGAAAGCCAATGACAATATTTTTAGCAAAGTGGAATCAGAAAGGCTAGATGTGTGAATTTGTGAAGAAAGATTGAAAAGCCATAGCAAGCATAACTAGAGAATGGAAGAACTATGTAAATCATTGAATAAAAGAGTAGTACTTTTGTAATCATTGAAAGTAAAGTGGACCTGGACAAAAAGTATGGTCTGTTGGGAGATGAACATGTGAATGGCTCATACAAGGAACAGAACTTGGATATGGAAAGGAAGGACTTCAGAAAGAAGAGATTACTTATACAGCCCCTAAAGTAATCACTCTGAAGAAACATATGGATGAATATAAAAAGATGGCAATCAAAGAGCAACAAAAAACATGATGAGAATTATTATACATCACCACTGAATTTGCCATGGAAATAACAGGCTGCAAAATAGAAAACTTCATTTTAAATTGGTATCACTTTGAACTGGAAACAAATTAGGATTGTAAACCAGTTTCAGTAATGTACAACTTATTTTCAGAGATTAGATGCTCATAAGAATAGGGACTTTGCAAGAGTTAATACTGTGGATAGCTGCTCCCTGACAAAATAGGAATACTACACAGGTAGCTTTCAGGAGTGGAATGGTAAAGAAAAACTTTTAGTAAGTATGGGCTGCATAGTTCCTAGACTGTTAAAAAGTACTGTGTAAAGTCACATAAAAAAATATAGACAGAGAAAAGCCAAAATCATCATAGGTGACTACAGATCTGAAGATTATTATTCTGACACTGGTAAATATAAACACCAAAGTTATTTTTGTCATCTGGTTTGCCTTAATCAAGAGCTAAAAATTCATTTGTAACACTGTACACAAAAGTCATGTTTATATCAATATCATATGCAGCTTGCATGAAAATGTATACATTAAAATAAAGAACAGCAATTCATGTAATGGTCAAAGACAACCAATAACAAAATCACCAAATTCCAGTTGTCAAACATAATTTACTATGTATATTTCTTCTCTTTGCTGTTAAAACAGCAATTATTAAAACTAAAGAGATATGAGTGAGTGTTTATGACTTGTTATTAAAAACCCTGACTTAAAGCAGTGTTCATTTAAGTTTAAGGTTAAAGAAAATCATGTAGAGATCTCTGTGCGATGGCCTAGTGACTTTATATCGTCTTGTCAAACCTCAGCAGTTTTATTTGTAGTGATACATGCTGAAGAAGGTTGGAGGTTAAAGTTGATAGGAGGGCCAACAGGAAAGCCAACCAACTTCTTTCAAAAGATTACAGCCTTTAACATACTAGGATCTGTCAGCAGTTTCTGCTAACTTTGTAGGTCTACATTTGTGTACTCTTTTGTGAACTGATCTCCTAACTCTAGAAGAACAGGATTTATAAAACCTCTCTCTTACCACTACCTTTCCATTATTCCTTCATAATTTTCTTACTGTTTAAGCTATTAATTTAGTTTTTGATGTTATATTGATGCTTATAACTTATCATTAGTTTTCAGAAGAACAGATAGATAAAATTTTTTCCTCATTTTCATCAGCCTAATTTTCTCTCTCACCCTGAGAACTGAAGAAAGGATTTCCTAATCTAGGAAATCTGACAGGAAATGTAACAGCAGCACAGTCTACTGGACTAAGACTCTTCAGATTTCCCTTTCTCCCACTTATTTCAACATCACTTAGTCACTTTTTTTTAAAGTAATATGGATGAAAATAATTAATAAAATCATACAAAACCACTGAATAATTGAGGTAAAAGGGACCTCTAGAGGTTGTCTAGTCCTGCTCAAAGCATGGTGAACTAGAGACAGTTGCTCAAGGTTTTGCCCTGGTGGGTTTCGAGTATCTCCAAGGATAGAGACTCCACAGCCTCTCTGGACAGCTTGCTCCAGAGATTGACAGCTCTCACAATAAAAAAAAAAAAACAAACGCAAAACATTCTTACATTTCAATATATTTTCCTGTATTTCAGTTTGTGCCCATTGTCTCTTGTCCCCTCTCTGGGCATGACTGAGAAGAGCCCGGCTTTGTATTTTTCTCTCCCTCCCATCAGGTATTTATATACATTGGTTAGAGCCCTTCTGATTCTATTCTTCTCTAGGCTAAACAGTTAGAACTCTCTCAGCCTCTCCTCATATGAGAGATACATGAATCCCATCATCATCTTTGTGGCCCTTCACAAAATGTGCTGCAAGTTACCATCTCTGGATCTTACGGTCTAAGCACTTCATCTAAATGAAAAAATCATTACACAAATCAAAACCAGTACTGATGACTGCTTTGTTCTTACTTGCACTTGAGGACACAAGTTTTTCCACTGACTTCAAACAGAACTAGACCTCTGTTACATAGACTGATTCTGTGTAAATATGATAATGTATATTTACTGTACTTACACCCATAATGGTCATACAATATAAAAATGCAATGACAATTTTTTTTTTTCACTTAAATGCACTTGATAGCATAGTAAACAACTTTTCTCACACTGTTTCTGAAAAGTTCAACTTGCAGGTGTACAGAACCAGAGTACACTTACCCATTACGGCAACTCTACAGCTAAGTACTTCAGAAACTCCACATATAATATTGTTGCTGCACATGCAGAATAAAGCAGAAAAATCTATTATGTTTAACTTTCATATTTTATACAAAGGCAGATACACATCTATAGCAAATTTGGGGGTTTTTTAAGTGTCAGACTTGACTTTTTTTAAGTTTCTCCCACTTCTCTGCTCCTTCTTTGAAACCCCTGAGAAGAACATTTGGCAAAACACAGAATCTGCATTCCACATCTAATACCATTTAGCTGTTGCTACAATTTTAATTATGCAAAACTCGGTGGGCTCTAATAAAATCTGACTAGGTAATTAATACTTTAAAACATACAGTGTGAGCTACTGAAAGGAATGTTCTGCACAAATTCCCTCATGTCACAGAAAAGACTCATGCAGCACAGTGTATTCCTCCATAGGTAAAACAATTTCCCATGCTGCTAACAGCTTTTTTCATCCTATCTGCAATTAACTAAGGAATCTTAATATATTCTATTTTTAAAAAGTTAATTTTTCTACTAGTTTCAGTATAGACGCATTCACTGGTGTATCATAGCAAAACCAGGGATACAGTATTATGGCAGAGATAGAGGAACTATTTCTATCAACAGGAAACTTATTATTTTACTGATATGCATAAAAAGGGGAATAACATTACAGTATTATGTTTAAATTTCATATTCTAGTTACATTTATGCATATATATACACAGATATACATATGTACATTGATATACACATGTATATGTTCTGAGATAAGATCTACATTATGATGCAGATTTTTCTCTGAGATTTGCACATTAATGTGATTCTACCATTATGCCAAGCCCATAGACACTGCCTAAGTTTGTGGTCTGCTCAAGGCAGGGAGAGGGCAGAGGCTGAGCAGGCTAAGGGTCTTAGTGCTATTATTTCCTACTGGTCTTGTGGCAAATGAATAATAATTAAAAAAATAAAAATCTACAAGCAAGGGTATTAATCTTCAAGAGCTACACATGATCACTTGATGATTTTACTGAGATGGGCCAGAAAGTATGGAACACGAAAGTTCGGTATGCTCTTACACCTGGCAAAGTCTTTTCCATAACAGTGACAATACAGACTGAACTTGTTCCCCTGGACATTTTGCAGACAAGCATGATTTGAGTGTCAGTTTGATGTGATTTGTGTTTTTCCTAGAATCCTACCCTTTAGCTCCTTAACACAAGCAAAAAAAAAACCCATCTAGAACTTTGTTGTCTTCACAGTGTTTTATGCGAAAGCACACACAGTACTCCTGGATTTTTTCTCTTCCTTAACACACTATAAATGGTGCTAAGAAAAATCAAACTTATGAGAATATGTGTGCTTACATTTACACTTTTGCTAAAGTTCAAGAGATTTTTCATAGCAGATTATATCCATACATCAGTATCTGTAGCACCTTTTACCATGAGTTTTAAAACACTTTTCAATTTTAAGTTTGACCGTGCAATATTTTGATACAATATCAGGCTTTTACAGGTAGTGAATTTTAAATACAGAAGCAACAAGTAATTTGCTTGGGAGTACAAAATAGATCAACGATGAAACAGAGATTCAAACCTAAATTTATAGCCATTATAAGCTCACCCTGTCCATTATCCAGAGGTAAGTGCATGAGAATCAGTTACTAACAGTTATAACGCATAACAGTGTAAATGCAGACCATTATTCTACTTTGCCTTTCTATTATTTGCACCATGAAATCCTCAGCTTGTATTAAGGCTAGATGTGATATCTCAAAAAGATGTACACTATATACAGAAAGCTTGCCAAAGCTAAGTGTGCATTCAACTATGGTAGTTTGGGTAGTAACAAGCCCTCAAGCCTCAGGAAGCAGAGTAATGAAGAAAATAGTGAGGCATTTTTATGTAGAACAGTGCCACACATTTGTACATTTTCAGCAGTATCTTAGCTATCTTTCTCACATGGTCATTGCCTGGTGCGTGATACACAGGCTGTGCTATTCGTTTGTGCTCCAGTTCAAGGTACGTGTGCAATCAGAAAATAAGTCTGTAACTCCGAGAACATGGAAGATTTTCCATTTCTGTGATCAGTCAGTGACAAAGTGAACACTGATATGAATTAACAATTCAAAATTTATTTACTAGAGGATATAGCAAGACTCTAAATATTGAAGTAATATTTTCATTATGTATATGATTTATAATGTATTTGGGCCACCAATTACAACTACAAAACTGATTAAGAGTTTTAGCATTTGCTGAAAACGCACTTTGGTGAAGCTGATTTATCTGTAGAAAACCTCAGAACACAAAGACAACCTGCATGCACATTCATTGGGTACTCGGCTACAAGAAACCAATTAGTCAATGCAATTGATGTGTGTGCACTAGAGTGAAAGAAAACAACTTATGAAATCTTTGTCAGGAAACCATAAGGCTAAGTAAGGGAGCAAAACTACTCTAAAAAGATAGCAGTCAACCTTGTATATAAACCACTGCTTATCACATGCAACTTGAGTAGCTCCTAGTTTGCCAGAAGTGGTATAACTCCAAAGTGCAGAACAAGTGTTTAATTTTTCAACCTATCACACAACAAATAACTTTACTAGAAAATGCAATTTTTGATCACGAGAAGAAAACAGCAGAAATTGCAAATATACTTTGAAATGTATTTTCACAGTATATAACACAGACACATATGATAAGTAGAAGCCTACTGAATCTACCAAACAGGTAAATTAACTTCTGCCAATATGTCAGTTATGTTTTCTGTGGGTAACTGTGATAACATAATTTTACAATTAAGCAGCTAAATGTTCACCTTATATTTAAAAAACCCAAACCCTTCTTAAAAGAATAACACAAAAAGCTCCAAAAAACAGGTAAAAATCACTCAGCTAAGAAAACCTGAAATATGCTCTAATACGGTGTCCATTGTCTGTGCATTAAAAGCTAAAGGACATACATCTACACACGCAAAATAAAGCTATCATTGTTCTGTGGACTGCAGAGTATTTTCACAGCTATTTTTCCACATCCTTGGAAAAATACATTACTCTTAATACAGTAACATCCTGAAATTTTATAACATTTTGGATTTCTTTGAAAAGTCCATTTTATTGTTTTTTAATTAAATCTATTTCCTTGAAAGGTCTTTAAAGGCTCTACAAACTACCTTGCATTTTATTATTGCTGACAGTTATCTAAACCACGCTTGAATGCCCTCTTTATCCTTTAGTGAACAATTGAAAGATCATATGCTAAAAAGACTTGTGCTTTCTCTTCTTCTAGCCCTATAATTAAGGCATTTTAATACATTTCTTCATAGTCATTAAGAGAGCACAATGTTAAAAATTAATGAAATGAGACAATTTTGAGTTTAACAACCATAAATACATACAACATAAATTTGTCTCAATTGTAGATATGAAAAAAAGCCATCTTGAAATCACATGATGAGATTACTGAATTGTCAAGATTTTGCTTTTGCTGTCTAAGGGAATTTAAATGATGTATGGTAGCCTGACAGTACTACAGTGTTGTTACATACCCTACAAGAGAGGTAAACATTTCTGTCAAACATTCAAATTCTATTGGTTTTAGTATGTTTTTGTTTCTCTTATATACAGTGTATGCTGGCTGATGCTAAAATGGGGGAAGAAAGAGAAAAGAAGAAGCAGGACAGACATATGAAGGGAAAAAACAACCATAAGTCAACTGTAAAAAACCTGACATATAATGTAAAACACTAAGATAATATCTACTTACAGCAGTACTTTAATAATTCTTAGAATAAACAACAAGATTTTCTTAATTTGTATTTTTTTTTCTAAGAGAGCTCACTATATTAATGTAGCATACATTTTTGCAACAGACAGATTAATAGCTGTTGGGGTTTTTTTACACTGTGAAAGGAATTTAATGTTTCTAAGTACATCATCATCACTTTTAAATATACCAGTTACATACAGGGTGCAACTGTACTATAGCCACATTATTACTGAGTATTTCCAAAGGTATTGCTAATAAGCAAATCATATGGCTTATTTTTTTAAAACTAAGTTTTTCAAGGTATAATTTCTTTATGCTTTGTCAACTAAATGTTGAAAAGACAGTGCAACATAAAGTGAGATGATTAAAGATTTTTTTTTCTTTAAGATAGACAGAAAAAAAAAGGAAAGTTGCTCTCCAGAAGATATTTTAGGGTTGTCAGACTTATATTATAAACAACCTTATTAGTCCTTTATAATTACAATAGGTACCTCTGGACAAGATCGAGCAGACATGACAAATGCTTCTGACTTCTTTTTAAATCGAACCTGGAAGGTCATCGCTGAACAAACAGAATGCTGTACAACTGAGGCCATAAATTGTGAAAGCTAACAAAAAGGTAAGTTTTTTTAATATTAAAAATTTAAATTATTCTGACCAGGCTTTCCTGTATAAAACCAAGAAATAAGAGAATGAAATAGTTTAAAAAAAGATAAGTAGCTAAAGAAAAATAAATCCTTATGAACTTCATTATCACACTTTTTCCTCTCAGCAGCTGAAGCTGTATTTCAGTATATATGCAATATCTTTCGAGTAGTTGCTTTATTTTATAAATATGTTCTTAAAAGATAATTCCCTAACGAGGATTTACCTATGTTTGCATTGATTTTTTTTTTTTTTTAGCATTATGATAAAACTGGACTTTTTTTAACCCCAACAGTCAGTCTCAAACCAGTAAAAGGATAACATACTACCATGAATTTTTCCTAACACTTTTATTTTGGTTTAGGATCACTTAACAGTACTGGTCGTTTTGGATTAAATTTAATTTGTATGGAGATAAACAGTAACTTAACTGACTGGAACTGGAAACCAATTGACAGATCTCACTTGTAAGTCTCCTATTTCAGTTTGGAGATGAGATGGAAGGATTGAATTAGAAAGCTGTAAACTCTTGATGAGCTTTAGTGGTATAAAACAAGAAAATGAAAGCTTCAGTTATTTTGCTTACAGTTAGGCTGGATGAAATTGTAAATCAACAGAAGATTTGGATAGCACTCAAATCGACAGCTTTACCTAATAAAACTTCTAACAGAACACTGAACATACCATTTGAAACAAATATGAAATAAATATGAAATATGAATGACTTTAAAAAGAACCATATGAGAAGCAAGTTAGGAAACTGACCAAAATTCAAGCAAAGGAAATTTGAACTGAAATGTATGACGGGCAATTAAGTACCTATTTTGACAATTCTAAGTGGTCAAGTTTTTAAAGTATGACACAGAAACCTTAACCTATCTATATATGAGTGATAAATGAGGCATTTTGTGTCATTACATTCCCATAAATCACTTTCTTTAACTGCTGATGGCTTTTATCAGGTCTAACCTTTTCAAGCTTCTATCAGAGTGCTAACATTTTCAACTTTGACACATACGCAGTTTACAAATTCTGCAGCTGATTAACTCTGGACAGAAGCTCACTGCCATCATTGTCTTCTTGAAGTTGTGTTACAGCTTCAGGGTCTCAAAAACTCACAGGCATTCATTGTATGCCAGAAAATCTTAATTTCTTTGGCTGTGTTGCAAAGGATGCAAGGTATTCCTCCTTTTCAAACAAATACATGAGAATATACTTTTCTACAGAGCGCCTGAAATATGTATACTTTCCATTATTTTAAAATCAAGTAAACAGAACATTACGAAGAAATAAATATAAGTCATCTGATCAATTTTACATGACTTCATAATTTAAACAAACTTGGGAACAAACCAACTTGATTAATTGAAAAATGTTCTAGTCAAAGTCTTTGAGGTAAAGAACAATAGAAAATTGAAAAAACCCTGAATACTGCAGTGTATTATATATATATGATATAATATTGCAATTATAACCTGATCATGATCATGGGTCCTCAAAACAGTTTGTGGGATCCCTCACTAAATTCCTCTTTCAATTATTTTGTAAATTTCAAAGATACTGTAAATTGCAGCACCTTGAAATTGTAGATTTTAAAGTCTGAATTTAAGCATTACAGCAGTTAGAACATGAAATTAATTTAACCATGATAAACTTGGAATACAAAAAATGCAAAAGCAGAGAAAAAACACAGGGAATAATGTTTTACCATACACAAATGAACCAAAAGATTTCAAGGAACACTTGCTTTCTGTAGGAACTAAAATTAAACTACATGTTTGCATAACACACTCAATTTTTGCTACAAGCAGATGATAAAATAATTGATAAAAACCCATCTAGGTGTCTGTCTTCTAAAACATTTTAACTTACTGTACTACTCCAACAATGAGAAGTCAGCAACACAGTAGTACTTTCTGCCTTAGTAGCATCAAGACACCTGCAATTTCACTATTTTTTAATTTAAAAATGTGCAGAACACATTTTAATTGAGATGCATTTCAACTATTGAAACAAGCAGTGAAACACAGAAATGCATTTACAAGATGTAATTCATCTAGACATTGAAACAAAGCTCAAGCTTAAAGAGATACTGTGTTTAATAACACTAGTCAGACTGAAGAAATTTTCATGTTGGTTGTGTGACCATTGGAAGCCTGGTACTTCAGATGGTATTAGTTTTGATAAGAGCTAACTAGACATCAAACCTAAATAATGAAACCTGAAGAGACAGGCTTGGACCATTCAAACAGGAATGTCCACAGAGGCTCTTATGCAGTTGATTGTCTCTTGTTGATAAACAACACATCTTAGAAAAACAGCAGATGAAGGGCAATATTTTTTGAGCATCACAGCTAAACTAGCCTTGTCATGTCAATATTTAAGGCCTACCCATGAAAAACTAAAAAGGTCTTTATTTCACTCATAGCATCACACATCACAGAAGCTGTGTAGTTACACTATGACAATTCAGAGGTAAACCTTCAAATGTCTAACTATTCATGACAAAGGCATATTTATAATTTAAAACAAAAGGACATGACTTGTCGATGTCCCTATCAAAAAGCAGTGATGGATGAGAGCGTGCTTATCAAAGGACTAACCAGAATGAACACACATGGTTGCTATTTTGATTAGGAGAGGGAAATGAAGATCTCTTTCCTAAATTAAGGCATACACATTCCAAAATTAAGTATATGTTTGTATGTATAATGTGTATGCATAGGAGCTTGGTATGTTCTCAAGCAAACACGCTATAAATACGAACTAGAATAACTGCCAATTTACTTAAGGTCAGAAGAAGCCACATATTGTAAAGAAAAACAAACACTGGCTGTGATCGATTCCAGTTAATTCCTTATAAATTCATACATTCAGAAGCACTTATGTAATTTAAAATTGCAAAAAGTCAATGCGAACAAACAGTCTACATTTTTGTTTGCAATAACGTGAGATGCATTATTGCAAGACAAGTGTGGAACTTCAGAATCAAACATTTATTGTAAGCTTTTATATTTTTGACACTCAAGTCATCTAATTATGCATGTTTAAAAAGAAGTCTTAAACATCAGGAATTTTGTTTACTAAACACGAGAGTCACAGCCACTGCCAGTGAGGCAGCCAAAACTGCTAAATTTGTAGATCTACATGGAGTGCAAGGTCCAATGAATCCCAATGACACTTTCACCACGTACTTGTCAAATGATGGTAATGCCCAACTCCTTGAAATACAGCTTTCTCCTTTAAGCAGGTAACAACTATAAAGGAGATCCCTCTTATACCTTCTCCATTACAATACTATAATGTGTGAACAACTTTTTGATATGCTCAAGGAAGTACCCTGGTCACTCTAGTGTTGAACAGAGAAAGAAAAGCTAACTGGAGAACTACTCATAAAATATACTTATTTAGAACTTACTGTAGTTGTGAAAACTACAAGTAGTAAAGAATGAATATATATAGTAATCCAGAATAACTGCATTTTTAAAAAAAGAGTCCCCAATATATAGTTTTCAACATTTTATAATCTAAAGAAAAGTATGTAACTGAACCTAAACTGGTGTCATTGAGGTGGGGAAAAGGATATTTGAGCTAAATATACTTTGAATGCAAAATTATTTTTATTATTGTTAAAGAGTAAATTTTACCTGACCCTTTGAGCAGAAATCCATTCAAAGTCAAGAATTATATGTCAGTTTGCAGTGTCCTAGGAATGCAGACTCTTGTGCACTGAAAAAACCAATTGTACAATTGCCCAGAATAAACAAAATGTGGGCAATTTCAATATATATTTCTCAGACTTATCTTTAACCAAGAGAAACTGCTCTGAGTGAGGCTAAACAGTAACTTGGGACTCCACAGGGACACTGTCTTTTTGCCTGAGTCAAGATTTCCTAGAAGCAAGGAATTTGTGCAACTGTGTGTAAATCTGACTGCTGCCCATTAACTGACCAGAGACTACTGAATCCACTCCTTTTATACCTCAAATTTCCCTTAGACTGTGCACTGACCTCACCAGTCTCATATTTTCTCATGCTTTATTTTACTGTGACTCCTATCTGTAATCAGCTACTGATATTAATTAATTTTTTCCAATATAAGTACAAAGTTTTATATTCTATATACATTAGTTTATCATTGAATATATTAAAGGTTGCTTAAGACACAACAAAATTCCTCCACCTCTTGGACCTTTTTTGAAAAATTTACTGGATGCCTAATATATATAATATTCAATAGCATGTGAGAATAATTTTTATGCAACTCTGATAGTTAGAAAGATAAATAACTCAATTATTAGATCATCTATCAAAATATTCAGATATATAAGAGGCTACTAAAAAGATTGATGACTGAGAAAGTCCACTGATTCTCTAGCCATCATATTCACACATTTGGCTAGACAACATTTTTCGCTGCCTTCACAAGCAAGCTTCATTACCCATCACTCCACTGAAAAGAGTTTATTATGAGGCTGCCATCTTGGCAAGACTATTATTTAGATGATAAATGTTGGGGGAAAAAGTGTGGCTAGATTTTTTTTTTTTAAGATGAGCTTTTTGACAGATAAAACAAACAGCATCTACATTTCTAATTAACTTAAATTTGGCATATACAAATACAGGTCAGTAAAGCTATGATATGCTACTGTATTATCTTCTGTCTGAATCTTGCCCTTAATTTGTAAAATGTAAATTAACTAATTAGAAGAAAACCAGCATTATTTGTGACAAAATGCTTCTTCTACTTCTTTGCTTTGTGACATTTATGATCAACTGTAGTCCTTCATTCTAACTTCTAATAGATGAATAATTATGCTCATACTAATTTATTAGGCTTTGAGTATTTTAAACCAAATAAAAACTTGAAAGTTCTGAAAGCAAGGAAGCACAACACACTGCAACATGCAGCTAAATTACATACTTGCCAGCTTCACTTCACTCACAATATTATGCTATTTAGATGTACACGTTGCATGAATATAGGTATGAAGGTACCACTTTCAATATTCAAGTACCTGACTCAAAGGGAAATCTCTATTGCTATTCTTAATATTTCTTTGAAATCTCTGTATCCTTTCTGTGCAAGATGCATATTAATAATAAAATACTTATGCTTTGTTCCTTAGTACTAAGAGTTAAATTTCACTTTATACTCCTACTACCCTCCTCAACTGCTCAACAGTCATTTGAAATGGATTAAACTAGCAAATACAGAATTACACAAAGGAAGGGGGAGTTAGTCATTCTTGAATTTCAGCCCTGAAATTTGATCTTCTTAAATAAAAAATATGATATCATAGTTTACAGGAAGGGATTCTTTTCACTTTGGTTCAAACTATTACTAGGTAGATAAAGATTCAACACTAAGAAATACATTGAAAATGTCAGATGTAAATGTCAATTAAAAATTACAAGGAATTCTGAAAGGTAAGGTCTGTGGGGGGTTGACATTCTTTGACATAGTGGAGTGTCTGCAACCAGGCCTTTGGCAAGCATAGCAGGATCTGTGCTGTCAGCTCTCATCGTACATAAACTTAGATGCTTGTCTAATCTGAATGAGAAATACCAGGAAAATTGGAGCTGAAGCCTTGCAATAATATGGATGGAAGCTGAAATTATTCTATCTGTGCTACATGAGTCTCCTGTGACATGATAATATTTAAGACAGAACGGAAAAATATAAGGTAAAAATAATTTAAACAAAGTAAAGTAGTAATTAATTTACTACTTTTTAAGTTCAGGATGCAACAATCTAGCAGTGAAAGAGGCTTAAGTAATTAAATTAAATTATAAAGAAAATCCTAGTTTTGTGTGCATATTAAATACAATATCGAAGGAAAAAACACATGAAAACAAATACTTAATATCAATCATTCAAATGTAAATGCTAATACAAATACAGTATATTCTCTTCTTTCTTTGCTTTGACAAAAATTAGTTTTGATACACAAGAAAACAGCCCACAATGCTCATGCAATAATTAACATTATAGCAATGCTATAAGGCATAAGCTGTGGTCTCAATGGAAAATTACTTCATGCTCTGTTCTTCAATGACATTGTTAAAGAGAGGAGGACTAGTAAAATCTAAAAGCATTACTTCTGAGCTAAAGTAACAATATGTTTCATAAACTACATGTAGAGTTTTATACTGTTTATGTGTCATTAAGTAAACATAATTCATGTCAAATGCTGTTGGAAATAAACTAGATGTACCTAGAATGTTTGTGAAGTGCAAAGATATGCCCATAACATATGTGTGTGTGTGTATGAGTATATGCACATATCTCTGTTTTATCTCGTAGAAGAAAGTAAAACTACTGAATCAGTAAACTAGCAGGAAAAGGCACTGTTCACTGCTTGTGATTCTCTTCTGGTCTATAAACAAAGGTATCTTACTCAATGGTACTAAGGTTAGCAAGTTGGCATAGCAATTTTAAAACTGAATTTTTTTGGAAGAAATTTATCTATATATATTCCTAGGCAGCAAGAATCATCATAAACTCTCTCTTCTACCTACATTCTTTTTTGTTTAAGATTAATTTACTAATTCTAGTGGAGCCAAGAGGGAGAGAAAAAGAAGCAGAGCAAAACTCAGCATGTGTGAAAATCCACGAGCATGATATTGCTAAACAAACCCCAAGTCCCTCAGTGTCGCAGTAGGTCAGAACCTTTCAGCATTGTACCAGTGTGTCAAAACACGTCAACAAACCATCATAACGCAAGAAGAAGAATGACCTTTCAGTTCTTTGTGTTTGGGCTGCCAATGAAGCTTTGGATACTGGGTATGCATGAACAGTTTTCCTAGCCACTTGACAAATGCAACTCCCAAGGTTTCCTCCAAGTCAAGTGTTATACCACTGGTTTTCAACTCACCAGTGCAACTTTCTAAACCACTTGCAACTGGAAAATACTGATCTTTTTATAGAACAGACATCCACAAACCCATAGCACAACTCCCTCTTCCCCTACCACCTACAATCAGAAAACAATTATTACTTAAACAGTCTTCACAGTAACATGTCAAACCATTTTAAACAGCTGTAAAGAAAAAAAATGTATCCTGTTCTCGTGTTCTGAATCAGCCTTTGCTTACACATGATGCACCCTTATAGCCAACTGCAAAATAATCCGAACAGAACACTCTTCTCAAAAACCTAAGAACACAATGGCTGCATTTGTGACTGCTTAATCCTTTGCACTGTTTCTGTACACCTTTATTTGTAATAAACACCTTTTTAATCTATGGTACTCTATGATAGTTTTGCCAATTACATGTTATATATATAATAGATATATTTATAATGAATTTTCAGTTAGTTATAAAGTGCAGTCTCAAGAACAGACATAATGCATTAATTAACAAACACATTTAATCATTAATTTAGGCTTCCAAAAAGTGTGGTTGCTCTTTTCAATTTACTTATGGGAAACTTGCTTTTATTTATTCTTTCAAAAAAGCACCAAGTATAGGGCTAACAACATTTAGAAAACAAGCAAATGGGGGAAGTAATTTAGTACAGGGATGACTAACCACTCTTATTCAAAGAGAAGATGAAATGCTTCTCCTTCACTATGTGAAATTGCCTTTAGTTTAATATCAGTGTCAAATATGACATTTTCCTACAGTCTTCCTCACAGATAGTAAAGTTTCCTTAGCTAATAACAGCATCAAGCTTTCTCCTGGGACTCTCTAGAAATTACACCCCAGAATGTACATATGCCAAAGCCAGGCTTGCAGAAGATAGAAAATGTAAATTACTGTATGTTAGTTTCTATCTTCTTACAGCAAGTCACTGACAGTGCATCCACTAATTACTATTTGAACTGTATGTTGTTGATCTCTCTGTGCCTCTTAGAAAACAGCAGTCATGCCTATCAGCTCTGACTAGCAGACTTTTTTACTGCCAGGACTCCATTTTCTGATTTAAGTTAGAAAAGATTATAAAATCAGACACTATGGAAAAAAATAGAAACAGCAGCATTCAATTAAACCCTGAAATGATTTACAACACTTCAGACCCTGTTTTAAAGTGCAATCTGTGTAACTTCCTGTTCATGCTCTCTGAATTACCTTTGGTCATACAGACTATTCAACAGTTTTTAACCACATGGTTACAAGAAATACACAGATGTAGGCCAACGAACAATGAAAAATGTGGCATCTACTACACATGCACAAAGCAATTATATTTTGCACATGCACTGAGTCTTGTTTACCCAGTGGTAGTGAAATCTATAGTCTGCTCTGTGGCTGCCACCACTTTGAAAGAACAAAAATATCAAGGTTCTGCAAGTACATGAATCATTTTCTAAGCTTTTTCAATACACAAAATAGCTTTTTTCTAAAACTTCACTCTGCAAAATGAGTCTGGGAATATGCAAGACCAAACTTGCCTTTTGTTGTTTCTTTATTATTGAAAATTCTCAATACCTAAACAGCATCTTAAATTATAACTGTGCAAACCCACTGACAAGGTACACTTTGTACATTTTTAATGTGAAGCTTAATTTGAAGATGAGGTTGCAGTACAGCACTGCAACTGAAAATTGCTTAACAATACCATTGATGTATGAGCCATAAAAAACCTTGCTAAGCTGTCCCTGCAGAACTCAGAGTAATAAAAAGGTGTTCTTTTGCACTGAGGTGAACAGACATGGTTGACTGCATCTAGGGAGCTGTTCTGTTAAATGAGAAAGTGCCATTTCTTTCCTGTCAGTACAGAGCAATTTAAGATACTCACAGATTTAGTTAGCATAGAGTATAGCATTTAACGAAATACACACATAACAGCAAACAAACCACAGCTGTGTTCAAAGCTTTCAGTCAGATTGTGTGCAAAATTAACACGAATCTGTGACAGATGTGGTAAAAAAATCCCAGAAACTATTCCAGTCCCACTCCTACTTTTCAGAGAAAAAAAACAACCAACAAGCGATCTGATTGGAAAAAAACCCAACTTCTCACCTTCATTCCTTTCAAAGTATCTAGACATTTATTTCTGTCCATACCTAAGAGGTGATGATACAGGTTTTCTCTTCAATTTCATTTCAGCTTTAAGTTCAACCAACAGATCAGGTTTACAAACCTCTAAACTATCAGCCAAGCATCATGATATCTGCAGTGGGAACTTATGCTTCTCCAAATGATTCTTCCTTTAAGAGGAAAGGAGACACACAGGTGCAGTGAATTGACAGGGAACCTGGTTCCCGCTTGAGAGATCCTTGCACAGGTTGATTAAATAATATAAAATTGATTCACAGTTTGTGCAGCTACATCTGTGTCCTTCCATACAATTTCAGAGAACTAAAGTTAACTGTCTAACCTACATGCAACCTAATCTGTCAACATGTGTTAATTAACCCAGCTGTCATTATATTAGAAACTACATAACTTAGAACTCATTTCAGAAGATGTTGTGATAGAAAGTTTGGCCAAGCAGTACCAAAATGAAAACTAATAGAACTTTTTTCTTTTAAAAAACCCCACAGAAATCTCTCTAATTTCCATAGTTAACCTACCACTAAATACTGGATGTAGGAAGTAACAAATCTCACTAAGGAGATTTCTAGTTTCCTTCATATGAATGTAAAGTCACAATATTTAAGAAACAACATTTTTTGTTGTTGTTTTCAATATGAACAGATATATCAAAAGGTTTGGCAAAACCTCAAAACTACTTCCAAAACAGTCTTACTGATCCATGTGTCAATGCAATCTAGCTTTTACAACTTTAAGGGTTCTTGACTAACAGCTCAGTGAGAGATGTTATTCTATTTCGGAAGCTGCAATATTAATTAGTACATGGTAAAACTAAAATTAAGTTAGCTCTGTCATAGTTTCCTGATAAAAGCAGAAGAGAAATTTATTTTGGAAACGTTGCTCAGAGCCCTGTTCAACCTGACCATGAATGTTTCCAGGGATGGGGCACACCCCATCTCTCTGGGCAACCTGTTCCAGTGCCTCATCACCCTCCTTGTGAAAAATGTCTTCCTTATAACCAGTCGAACTCACCTCTCCTTTAGTTTAAAGCCATCACCCCTTCTCCTATCTGTCACGTTAACAGGCAAGACACCAACCCAGCAGTTTGCTTGGTTGTAAGCATCTCAACCTTTCTCAGGAAGCACACGAAACTGGCCTGCATCTCTTTCCCAAAGAAAACTAGGCCTTAATGCCACACTGTTGCAGCAGGCCTTGCTAAAGGACTGTCTCCGTCTGTCTTATAGGCTCTCTGTAAGTACTGACAGGCTGCAATAAGGTATCCCTGGAGTCCTCTCCAAGCAGGACAACCCTAACTCTCAGCCTTTCCTCACAGAAGAGGTGTTCCAACACTATGATCATTTTTGTGTCTGATGGACCCATTCCAACAGGTTCATGTCGTTCCTGAGCTGAGGACTCCAAAGCTGGACACAGTACTCCAGGTGGGGTCTCACCAAAGGAAAGTAGAGGTGCAGAATCACCTCCCTTATCTACAGGCCATGCTTCTTTTGACGCAGCCCAGGATTCAGTTAGTTACCTTCTGGGCTGTGAGTGCACATTGTCAGCTCATGTCAAGCTTTTCATCCATCAATACCCCGAGGTCCCTCTCTGCAGGGCTTCTCTCAATCACATCATCTCTCAACCTGTATTGATATTGAGGATTGCTCTGACCCAGGTGCAGGACCTTGCATTTGGCCTTGTTGAACCTCGTAATGTCCACACAGACCCACTTCTCAAGCTCATTCAGGTCCCTCTGGACAGCATCCTGTGCCTCAGATGTGTCAACTGCACCACTCATCTTGATGTCATCTGCAAAGTTGCTGAGGGTACACTCAATCCCCACTCTCAATGTCATTGATGAAGATACTGAACAGCACTGGTCCCAGTACGGAACCCTGAGGGACACTACTTGTCACCAATCTCCATCTGGACATTGAGTCATTGACCATTACCCTCGAATGCAACCATTCGACCAACTCCTTAGCCACTGAAGAGTTCACCCATCAAAACCACACCTATTCAATTTAGAGTGAAGGATGCTGTGATGAACCATGTCAAAAGCCTTACAGAAGTCTAGATGAAGGACAACCATAGCTCTTCCCCTGTCCACTGATGTACTAACTCCATCACAGAACACCACTAGGTTAGTCAAGCAGGGCTTGCCCTTGGTGAAGCCATGCTGGCTGTCTTGAATCACCTCCTTGTCCTCCATGTTCCTTAGCACATTTCTTCCATGATCCTCCCAGGCACAGAGGTAAGGCTGACAGGTTGGTAGTTCCCAGGATCCTTCTTTCTACCCTTTTTAAAAATGGGTGTAATGTTTCCCTTTTTCCAGTCACCAGTGACTCACCTGACTGACTGCCAGGACTTTTCAAATGTCATGGAGAATGGATTGGCAACTACATCAGACAATTCTCTCAGGACTCTGGGACGCATCACATCCGGACTCACACACTTATGTATGTTCAGGTTCCTAATGTGGTCATGAACCTGATTTTCACTTACAGAGGGAGGGACTTTGCCCCCTTGCTCCTATCCTGTGGTCCACGAATTCAGAATGTGTGAGGAAAGAGGAGTTGCCAGTGAAGACTTGAGGCAAAAAAGTTGTTGTGCAACTCAGGCTTTTCCTCATCTGTTGTTACTAACTTGCCAGAATTGCTCGTCAGAGGGGGTACACTTTCTTTGACTTTTGCTTTCTGATTGGCACAATAAGTAATAAAGTTTATTACACATAAAGCTCACTTGGTTAGACTGTAAAGATTTTACAACAAATTTGGTGCCTTGATCTATTACATAATGATACAGCAAAATATTCCTTCAAAGACAGGTACTAAAAAAATGGACATATAACTTTCGTATCAAAGCAACTTATTACAAAGCATCATTGTAAAATCACCATCTATATCAGCAGCATGTTAGCAGTTATGACATGAATTTTTCATAAATATTTCAGCATTCCAATTTGACATACTAATTAATGACATTCAAAATGCCAGAATAGTAACATGTATTTTGTTCACGTGGCTTAATACAAATGTGTTGGTGTTTTTTCCAATAAGTTCTTTAAAAAATGCAGTGCTATTTATCTATAAGGAAAGAGAACAGAAATATACCTGTTCCAGTAGCTCCAAAACTGGTCCTGCAAGTAGGCTTGGTGGCTACTTTCATCACCAAATGACGCTTTGCTTTCAATCCAGTGAATTATGTGTCCTTCAACAGCTAGGGTGACAGCAGAAAATAAACTGAAGTCTGAAAATCACACTCAACAGCCTGTAAGAATGTGTTTGGGAACATCCATTTAACCCCCATCTATCACATAATTCATACTTGCAACAGAGTTACATATTTGTAAAAATATCTTTCACATAGGACATTTAAAAAAAAATAAAGTACCAGAAAAGATTTTTAATGGATTACATCAATTTCAATGTAACTACACTCTGTTTCAGATATTTGCATTTATTCTAACATAAACAGTATGTAAAGAAAAAGAGACTAGACAAAGGTGCAACTGCATCCTACTTTCATCCTTCAACAGAAAGGAGTTGTCAGGTAAGGAAAACTTCTGGTGAATAACAGTAACAGTTAGCTAATCTGCTAAAGACAGAAACTTCTTACCAATCCAGAGTGGAAGGTGTGAGAATGGCAAGGAAGTTTGCCACTGATATATATCTGCTTCCTTACTTTTGCAAAATCAGTAATGCATCACCAGACAGAAGTTAGGAAAAGGAAGGCTTATGTGAAAATAAGTGATTTTGCATTTCTGTGTCTTTGAATGCTGTGGGATTTGCTTTGGTTCATGTCATTCTTCACTTCTTGAAGAAGTGAATTTCTAACATTAATAAAATTATCTGTTTTTCTGGTAAAATGAAAGTCCTCTCTGATGACAACCTAATTTTGCAGGAGATATCATAAGAATCATTCCTTCTCTAAAACGGCAATGTGGGGTAACATCACTGAGGCCTTTAAAAATGTTTCCTTATTTTTGAGTTGCCTATAATATTCACATGCATGTCTTAGACTAAGTTTGACCTGGGATGAGGTACTCAGACAGCATGCAGACCCAGAATCACAATACAGAAAGATTAGAAGAGGCACATGATTGATCAGAGTGTAAAATTTCTTGGTAAATCTACATAAATAACTCATGAAGTCACCACACTAAGCTCAGTTAACTCGTGTAGGCCTATACTACTACATCCTTCCCCCGCTCCCAATAGCTCCCTTTAGACCCCAGGAAATGTAACAGCTGAGGCAAAAACTGTGCACTCAGTTGAGAAGCATTTTGTAAGAAACACTTGCCTTTCCCAGCTATGTATTAAGTCAAGAAGAAGAGAATGCAGATTGCCATACATAAGTTCAGACTGGACAACAGATAGAAAATTATTTCCTGTCAATCTCAAGTGACTGAAATAATTTGAAAAAGGTAATGCACTATCACTTTGGATTTTTAGAGACAAAGCCAAGCAAATAAATTAATGGCTGTTTTTAACCTTCCTTCTAATAAGGTAATGTTACAAACCCAAAAAATCTTTGTGTGTTTCCCAGTTTCCCTTTTCAAGCATTAAAAAAATTAGTTCCATGTAGTTGCTTTTCAAGTTTCCATTTAATCAGGGCCCTGAATAGCTGGGATATAATGTTATATATTTCTAATGTAAAATTGAGTTATCTTAATACGAAGTACATATTTTGTACATTGTAGTCCACACTACTGGGAAATCTTACAAATGTATAAAACTATCTGAAAGGCAGGTGCTAAAAAGAGAGTGTCAGCCCCTTTTCAGTGGTGCCCAGTGACAGGACAAGAGGAAATGGGCACAAACTGAAAAATGGGAGAGTCCGTCTGAACATCAGAAACCTCTTTTTTACTGTGACGGTGACTGAGCACTGGCACACGTTGCCCAGGGAGGTTGTGGATGTATCTCCATGCTTGGAGATATTCAAAAGCTGCCCAGACATAGTCCTGGGCAATCAGCTCCATATGAGCCTGCTTGAGCAGATGATCACCAGAGGCTCCTTCCAGCCTCAGTCATTCAGAGACTCTGTATTTTCAACCTTCCCTGCTAACTTTAGACTTGATAAAAGCCGTTTCCTCATCCCCTCAAATCCTTGGTAGCTTCCTGATACCTTTCACAAATAAGAAGTATGGACGTGAAGGAGTAGAAATAATTGAAAACTATCTAAGTGTGACTTGACAAGAGTGAATTGCAGGTTATTTGGATGACAAATCTCACTGTTTCAAATATTGAGACCTTCAGTTACAAAAGTATTTTTTATTTTGTACATATAACCTCATATTAACATCACTACTATTTTTCATTTTTGGAAACATGATTAGGAATACAACCATCATTGAGCCAAGGAAAGTTTTGAAAACTCTTCAGAATACTCTCGTAAGTAGTTTTTTATCAGTTGGATAACAGATTATTGTGCTTATGCACTTCTGAGCAGTGAGACATTTTATAGTATGCACTCACTTCCTTACACCAGTGTTCAAGTCAATTATCTCAGTAAGAATTCCAACCATGTCAATATGAAGAACAAAAATCTAGTCATGTATATGACTTTCATACAGTACTTCCAGACTTAGTATTTTCTCTGATAAGACACAAAAGTAGAGATCTGTATAGACAGCTGCTGTGTTCTATGGAGGCAAAGCAGAAGTCTTGGCATGAAAGTCAATTCACAAAAGGTGTTTAATAATCCTTTACACTTGGACAACATGGGTGTTTTTTCCTCCATGGCTCAGCCACTAAGTCATCTGATTACCTTTTTACATGGCTTCAAGACCAGAAAAAGTAGATTAACTTTGACATCACCTTTATATCTACTTTTATTCCTTCTTGTTTCTCATTATCCAGGCTTTTTAAAAAAGAAGTGGAAAACTGCAGAGTTGTATTTAAATGAAAAGTGTTGGCAAAAACAACAGTAAAATGACATACTTTTATGCAATGACCTACAGGTGTAATGGTAATACTCTTAAGACTGCTTTGAACTGAGTGGGTCTGGAGTTTTAAGAGAATTATAGGTATTTCAGAGTTCAGTCCATAAAGACAGTGGGCAGAGCAGGTTAGAGGAAGCAGGGATTTGCGGGTTCTTATTGTTGCTTGCTTTTCCTTTTTATTTACTTGTTGTGAAAACAAGACAAAAAACTATGCAGAGACCAGAAGAAATACTTGGTAACACTACTTAGGATCAAACCTCTCTGACTCAAAATAGAAGCTCTCAAAATTACTGTGCAATTACTGAAAGTAAGAGACTGATTTGTAGTATCGTATAATACACTTCACTTAAGTATATTATATAATTATATAATATTTTATTATATAGCCGTAATAATATAGCCATATAAGCAATAATATTTTAGCATGAACACTTCTACACATAATAAAATAAAAATGATTTTTAAAGACTTACCCACTGGCACTTCTAAAATAAAGTCTGGTGTTTTGTCATAACCTTTTGCACGAAGCTGATCTTCAGCTATACACAAAGAATAAGAGCTATAGTTTATAAAACCATTCCATTACGTAGACAGCAGCATAATTACTTTTATTTTAAGTAAGAGTGCAAGAATTACTAATGCAGTCATACATATCTTTCTTGTGCATGCAATGTTGTGTCAGATTAAATGAACCTTTGTAGAAAACCTGAAGCATGGATATAAAAATGCTTCTTTGTCATCTCTGCATTTTTATGTCTTCATTATAAACATCATTAATTCAAGCTGTCATACAATATTTTATAACCCCCAAATATTCAAAATAAAGAGGTATTTGCTGATTGAAAGAAGAGTTTCCCCACATTAGGAAGCGTTCAGATTAATCCTACCAATACCACAAATGTAAATACACTGTAGTTGTCTTCTTGGTTTTAGTTTGCTAGCATAAAGTTGTTAAAAAAAGAACAAGGAAATTCTTCTCTTACAGAAAATTATTTGAGAGAAGCCACAATTTCAGTTTCTCTTGTATTCTGCATTCTATAGTATTTATCAATTTTCAGAACATACAAAGATTTAGAAATTCTGCTAACATTAAATATACCACTTTATTGCTTACAAATATTAGAGCTGAATATTTCAAGAAACAATGGGAGAGCAAGATACAGCTGCAAGACAAAAGATGCTCCCTCAAAAAACAAACAATAAAAAACCCCCCAAAACCCCGAACAAGCCCTTAAGTATTCTCTAAACTATTGTCCTTGATTTTCAATACCATTACATTGGCATTTCTGAAACACCATTTCTCCATTAGAATTTGGAGTGACCTGGTCATTCAATTCCAGGCATGGCTTTCTGTCTTCACCCAAGCTCAACTAATAGCACTACCTAGTAACAAGTAAGGCTGTGTAGCCCCTTAACACCTACTGGGCTGTTGACATTGTCATGCATCCCATTCGCCTTTCTACATCACCTTTGATTAAAATTAATGGTCCATTCCCACTGTTGGGTAGCTTATTTCCAATTCATTTATCAGGTTAGGACAGTAGTTTCATGGCCAATGTTCAGAGCTCACTTTTTGAATACTTTGTGCATATCCTGGAATGCTCAGCAGTTTGAGTCCAGGTAGCATTTTAATTACAAGAAAAAACACACACTCTTAGAAATCAAACTATTTTAGAAGTGCCTAAAGCAAAATTCTCTCTTTCTCATTGAAGAATATAAGTCTGAAGTATTTTTTAATGGAACAAACTCGTACTGAAAGTGAGACAGGAGTAATTTTGGAAAGTTGTACATTCATTTATGTGTAAACTGTAATAGCTGTAGTCTTTTTGATAACTGTACTATTTCATTTGAAATTTGAGAGTATTTCTTCACTGTAAGCATGCTATACTGTAAATACAAGTCTTTGCAATACAACACTTCACTGCATCACCCAATTAGCTAATCAACTTTTCTAGGATCTGGAGAAAGACTTGGTTGTTGGGTATTTCTTCAAACTTAAGTTGTCAGGTATATTGATAAAAGATGTTAAGCTTCTAAGTTAACAGAATCTATGAACAGTTTTATGCCATAACATGAATTAAAATGAAAAATGAATTAATGTTCTATGTAAACTCTTAATCTTGATAAAAAATTTTAAAAAAATCAATTTTATGCTACTCAATTTAACAGTAACCTGCTCTTCTTGAAAACAGTGTAGAAAAGCCAATAGGATTCCTCAGCTGAAATTTTCATTATTTAAGAATACACAAATAGCAATAGAAAGTTCAGTTTTTTCTTTCACATCTAAGAAATGCTAGTATCACAGATTCAGGGACATGTACCTTAAAACACCCCACTGAAAACCAGGACAGATGTAAACACATTTCCTGATATGTCAGCTTGGTAGGTCTCTGAACTGGAGTTGGCATCAGTATTATTTTTAATATTCTTCAGCAGATTCTTTTTTCAAGGATACCAAATTACTTTAAAAATCACTTGATACTAACACATGGCTTGAAAAAAAAGAATTTTAAAAAAATTTTAAATCTGTTTCTGAGTGTTTTCACTTCGTTTCTCCTAACACTTTGTACTGTGACAAACATTGGGAAATATGTTAAAAACCACATTTATTATTGGTGTGAGCTGTCTATCATGTGCAGGAACACAATTATATATCACTACCTGGTAAAGCATTTTGAAGCTTCATAATTTGGGGGGAAAAGAAAAAAAGAATTACAGAAACTCCCCACAATCAATGTAAACATTTGTTTCCAAACCAAAACCTCACCAAAAGAAAAGAAATTCTATCTTGTCAGCCCAGGTCTGTTTCAGATTGGTCCAGAAGCTACAGAGGGAGCATTCTGCATCTTAAAATATCCATTAGCTCTTGCATGGATTGAGAGAATAATTTAACAACTGCTTGAAAGCCAGCCCACAGCAGCTTTGACAGGTACTTTTATGCATCCTCAGATTTGAAAATTATTTTGAAACAGCCCTAACATGTAGTTTGCCTACAAGTTAGATATTAATTTAGATTTCCAACAAAACTGCAGCTTCATCTTTACCATAACTTCACACTCCATCATAACCATTTAACACATCATTGTTCTTATACTAGCCTCTGGATATAACAAAGAAACTAACCATTCTTCTGTTGGTGCATGAATGAGCAGCAACGGCAAATTTCAGAAAACACTGATCAGATTTCATGATTTATAGCCAGGCTACTACTGAGGGACATCTTGGTGGCAGCCAAAGAAGGACAAGATTCCAGACAAAGTTTAATAAAATACAAACCACATTAGTTTGTATAGGTTTCCAATCAATTTCTGGGTGAATCTGAAGTTGTTACTTCTGATCTGTAGGCTTTGAAAGCAACCTGCTCCAGAAACAGACAAATTACACCCCTGACCTGAAAAGCTGCTTATGCTCTAAGACTATACTGGGGCAACTTATATTCACTGTGTGCTTTGTCCGTGCTGCCTTCTCCTCTAATACTCCCTGTTGCCCAGCTGAGCATGGCTGATAAAAAACCCTACTATTCTTGAAAAATAGTACACTGGAATAGCAACTAACATGGAAGGTGCAAGAATTCTGTTTTTTAATGTGTTAGAAAGCAATGGAATTGCAAGAACAGCAATCTAAGTTATAAGCCATCTTCAAAACTGCAATGCAGTCTTACTCATAGCCTAACAAAGCTGGAATTTGTTAACCTGCAGGAAATACTGTCAACTCTTCCATTTACCTAAGGTTTTCTTCAAGCAGTTTTGGAAATGATTTTTCAGAAAGGAAAGATTTTATTGCAAGGTGTTCAGTAGAGTTAATCTTGCAGATATTTAGGAAAAGGCTTTTGTGGGTTTGTTTTTTTAAAAGAAAAAAATCAACACCTAGAACCTTAGAGAGACATACAATTCACAGCAATAATAAATGACATACCTTAAAATCATGACTAAACAATACTTCAGTATACCCAAAAATGTAAACAATAAATTAAGCTCTCTCATTTATATCTTTATATTCTAATGAGTTAACCTATTCTAGGTATTTTGATTTGATAGCACAAATTTCTTAGAACTTATTTCTAAAGACAAACTTGATGCTTATCCAAGGTCATGAAACATTAGAATTTAAATCTGATCTGTGTACTACCTAAGCTTGCACAAGCCAAATAAAATGGTAATTGTTGGGTTGAGGATCCATTAGCGAGTCATCTAGTCTACTCCCTTGTATTGTGACAGGATTGATTTCAGTACCAGTTGTGATGGATGAGTGTCAAAGTCTAGTCTTGAATTTTTCATTGAAGGTGATTCCATAACCTTCCCTGGCAGTGTGTTTTATACTTATTGTTCCTTGAAATGTTTAGTATTTTGACTCAACTATACCTCTGCAATTGCAGCTTAAGTCTATCACCTTTATCTCTCCTCTTAGAATATCTAAGCAGGAAAAACTATCCCCTCACATTTTCATAGTGTCATTTGCAAGTTTGTGTATAATAGTTATTCCTGTCTTATTTACATCTTTCTCTAAAATAAACAGCACACTAATTCTGTTCCTCCATCAGAGGGACACATCTTTTAAAAACCTTAATACTCCTTCTCTTTTCCTAAATTTGTTTAAGGTTTTCAAAATCTGAATATGAATCTAAGTTTAGGAGAGAGTTTCTGGTAAAACTAGCAAAATTTTCTGATCTAGGTCAACACTCAACAATTACAGAACCCTATTTCATTTTGTTCTTGTCTCATCACACAAGGAATCCAAGATTTAAGAAGTAATTGTTAATTTTATGATCACAATAAGAGATCTGATGCTTTAAACACTAATTATAGTTTTAATCGCACTCATAAAACGTAGTGCAGGCTGAAAAGAGAAAAATGAAAATAACTTCCTAACTAATTAATCCTTAAAATAACTTTACATATAGGGATTGTGAAAAAAGTATTTGCATTGGTTGAGAGGCAGGGGGCAAAAATTCAGCAGAAACTGCACAGAAAGCTAAATGAATGAATCCTTTGCCAGTTCTTTAATACATAAAGCATTCTGAAGCTAATATTTCTTATGCTTCCTCCTAAGTCTCATAAGGCCTAGATTATGGCTAATATCTCATGACACCAAAAGTAATACTGCAGCAGATATTAAAGCATTTTTTTCAGCTACTTATTCTATAAAATATTAATTGCAAGCCTGTGCATGTGCTGTATATATAGGGTATTAGGTAACTGAGTTCCTGTTCAGTTCTAAATCAATAAAAGATAACATGTACAGCATCAATCATTTTTTACTCTTCCTTTACTACCTAATACAAGGAGTGTTGAGGCTTTTTTTTTTCTTAAGTAAACAGTCACTGAAACCTTTAAAGTTAAGGATTCACTGCCTAGCTTCTATTACAGATTCTTACCTATGAAAGAGAGATTTTTTTCCAAAAGCATTTCTCTCAGCAAGACTTCATGTTCATGCCCAATAGCACTGATAGCTTTAAGTTAAGAAATGGAAGATCACTTTGAAAAAGAACCAACTTCAGAAAAATATAATAAAGTAATTAATGATAAATTTTATTGCCCACCTTCTGCATTTCAGAAGTGACCAGTGATTTGAACTCTTAAGGTTTGAAATTCCTTACAGAGATTTTCAGAGGCATTTAGCACTTTATGAAAATCAGAGTACTGTGTCATCAGCATACATTTTACAAAATTAAGACCCATTAGACCATATTTATTCAGTATAAGATTAGCATTTCCATTTTTGCTTCATTTCCCTCTCAAATTTAAAAGAAAATGTGAGTTTAAAATATGTCATTAAATACCTTTTAAGTTGCTCTTCACTGAGTAGTGTATCAATTCTCTGATTCAGCAAAGAATTAAACAAACTGGTTTTTAATTTATATTCTGAAAGTGATAGGCACTACATCCATCTGAAACACTTTACTGTAACAAAACATCCTTTTAATTGATTCAGAAGCATGAACTAATACCAGGGAAGGATGAAATAATAACTTATAGTGAAGTCCTTTTCACTTCATTGATGGCCTGTTGATCCAATGTGCTATTTTTGTATGTAAAAAAGTCACCACATCAAACATTTTTAATGTATCCTCCTGGAGGTCAAAATTCTATCCTGGAAGCTTTTAAGAAGAATCTTAGGGAACACCATGATAAAGGATCCTACTTTGAAAACAGTTAAGTTTCTAATTCTGATTAGAATAACTTCTGAAAACTGAAACTACATACCACCTTACCACTAGACTTAATTACTCATCTATATCAATACTTTATGATGAACAGCAAAAACTTAACTGTATCTTAAGCTCTACTAGCAGTTACAGAACAAAAAGGGCAAATGAAGAACAGCAAAAATGACAGAAAAATACTGCAAACAGAATTTATAATGCACCATAAGCAGAAACACTTAGACTTAGTCTATAATAATACCTGTTATTGATGTATGGCAACGACCATGGGGCAAAACTTGTAAATAACCTCACAAGCCATTTTCTACTCAAGCAATCTAGCAGCCTAGTTTCCCGTAAGCATCTGAACTATTACTGAAAAATAGCCTCTTGGCATTTACAAAGAGGTTGACTTCATACTTTAGTTCATGCATATACAATTAGATAGTTATATTTAAAATCAATATGCAATCCTTCAGAAGACATTATGCTTTTAAAACCTTAACTTTAAATTGATTTTTAACTATTTTATGCACCTCAAAATTAACATCTAATTCAGCAACGTACTTGCAGATAATGCACTTGCACAGCTTACTATTAAACTTTTCTGTACCAAAATGGAATTGAAAAACTCATTATTCTCATTGATGATACTGTGTATTCAGTAACTTCACTTGAACCAGAATCTGAAGAGGACATAAAAGGTCTTTTTAGATGACAGGCAAGTTATTCTTAAAAACTGTTTGTATTTCTACATATGTGTTATTATTACTTTTAAACATGACACTTTCAGAACATTATTGCCAGACTGCTTACCAATAAAATATTATCTTAAAAATTCTGGATATGAAAATTAGGTACCAACAACCTTTCAAAAAGTGTAGCTTATTAGACTAACCCACTTTCAGAGAGCTGTGTTTAATGTTAAAGACAGTATCAGTTAATACTTCAGATTATTATTAAAACCACAAAATACAAATACAATTAGAACCCTATCCTGCTGCTGTTACAGTTAATGGGAGCAGGACTGAGTTTGAGGTAGACATTAGACAATTATTTCTAGTGGAAAGAATGTATATTTCGGGGTGAACCACGATGTATCACAATTACAACAAGTAACACCCCTGTAGCTTTTCTATCCTGCAACTGTACTGTGAAATCGAGATCTTCCCCCAAGCTGCATGGAGATTTTTGCAAGGATTCTCTAGGATTTGGAAGGGAATTGCCTTGCTAGCCTGCTCAGTGATAGCCTGCTCAGTGATAAAGGACCATGATTTGATAGCAGACTGAAACAGAAGACCTACTTATTCAGGATTTTATTTTAACAGATTTGAGGTTGCAGCCATCATTCCTTACAAATTATAACCTTAGTCTGGAATACTCAGTATGATGTGGAGCCTCTCCAGTATTCTCACTGGATACTGAGGATCTCTAATCAACCACTTCAACACTACAAAAACCCCCAAACCCTTAAAATTCTACAGCTACCTTCATTCCCTTTAAGAAAAAGAGAAAGTAAAAGAACTGCATTGCAATGTTAGATACTAAGTTTGAAAATACTAATCAGTCAACCACACCTGAATTGCACCTGAAAACATTTGAATTAAAACTCATATTCATAACAAAGCAATGCCACACTATCCATTCAATTTATTCATATAATCACAGAATAGCTGAGATTGGAAGGTATCTCCAGAGATCACCTAGTCCAGCTCCACTGCTCAAAGCATGGTCAACTAGTCTGAACAGAAAAGTAGACATGCACTTCAACTAATCAAAACCAAAGAGGTTCAATCAGGCAGATGAACGCAGAGTCACCAAACTGACAACTTCCCATGGTCCATCTGATTTTTGTTAAACAGTATAAAAGAAAGCTCTGCAGTGACCCTCTAGCTGACTGATTGTAAAAGGAGGAGTATGAAGCGTGTTTTGTGATGCAGAACTTTATGTCAGGTTAAAGCTAGACACATCTCTTCCACACAGTCTAAGCTCGTCAATTGTGCACCTAAAATTTTATGGGAAAGGATACTGTTTGATGCAGTCCACCAGTGGTCCATAACAACAGTCATTCACAGTACACTGCAGACAAATAAGAGAAGTAGTATAGTGATGGGTAACTACAAAACCATTACAGTTAAACAGTATCTTAAAAACAGTAATTACTTTTCTTCAAAAAGGCTATCAGATGCTGTTCAGATTTAATCACAGAAAACAAAACCTGCATGCTTTTATTCACTATAAAAGCAAGCTATTAAAAAGCAAAATGCTCCCCTCACAAATATTGCATTGCCATTTATGGTGCACCCTGACCTCACTGATAGTTTACGATGACAGTAATTAAATGAGGTTTAAAATCTTTTACTCTGCTAGGCAGACAACAGCACTGCCACAGGATAAGTTAAAAAAAAAAAGCCAACTGTGATTAATACCTGATAGACTTGATTTGCTAGAACTCCATCTGGAATCTGAGATGGGTCCCGTAGCATACTATTTATAAGAGTTTTGGAGGCTAGGGGAATAAAGAATAAAAACATAGAAAAAATTTGTTAGCTCAGCTATCCACCTGTCAGGAAGAAAGACACACTTTTGCAAGGAAAATATTGATGATGTTGAAAATTATCCAACTAGCAACTACCAACTTACAGATTTGTAGCTACTTACCCATTCTGACAAGATTTAACTCTAAAAGCCCCACAACACCAAAGGATTTTATTAGCCCAGGGTGAAAGCAGGCCCTTGTTTACTTATTCAGTTTCACTGGATAGTTTGTGCTTCAGAAGCATCATGCAGCTCCCAAAGAAACTGCTTAGTATTTACAAAGCAAATGTACCTCAAAATAACTTCTATATCCTATGAGAACTTAAGAAAGAAGATATGTAAAAATTCAAAACAGCCTTTAAAAAACAATGTTTAGTCTCAACAATCTTAAGCACTTTATAGATTTGATCATTCCGGTTTAGTAGTTTTCAAATTTATTGTGCCAACACATTTATCCGACTATTTAAAAGCTGGCAAAAAGCCTTCTGTGTTATTTTCAAATGTACACATCTAAGACACAAAGGAAAGGGAATTTATGGCTTTTATTCACTGATAATGATACCACAATGAAAAAAAGTAACAGAAAGCAGGAGATGCCTTTAGTTTATTTTCAAATACAGTCAGTCCATACAAGCATTTTTTCTCTCCAGATGCTTAACCTGTGTAGTTGCATATGCCATTAATTACTAATAGTAGTGGAAAGACTTTATTCCAGAAAAATGCTTTCTAAAAACATCAAACTTTTCATTTTACAATTTCTCAGAGGAAAAACAACACTGCTGCACAAGCTGCCTCCTTCCTGAGAACTGCTGATAAGAGTTCAGCTGACAGTATATTTATACCATTGAATTAAGTGTAAACCAGGCTTGAGAACAGCAAGGTTACCCACTTTGCCAAAGATCTCCCGTGTGACTTCAGGCAATATTCCTTTACCCTATGTATGCTTCAGTAAACAAAGTGAAAAACTACTCTTTTCTTGTTCTTCATCCGGTTTGTCCCAACTCAGGGCCAAAGCTCTGTCACACTCCTCAGTGACTGAATTTAAAGCCTCCAATGATTTTGTGAAAAGGATTTCTGGAACCTGTGACATGAAGGGACCTGCCATATGAGCAGCAACACTGATGCTCTTAAGGAGTACGTGTAAATGCTCTGCTGAAAGTAAAGGAGAATGTCATTTTAATCTCCCCAACTGTTGTCTCCTGTCAACATTACATCAGTTGGAAGTAGCATTTTCAAGAAAATACCCTGTTTAAAGAACTGCACCCTAACGTAAGATAACAGAAAACTCAAAAATGAGTTTAAAGTCTTTGCCAGAACTAAAAAGAATGGCATGATCACAGGCAGGAGCAAAAGTTTGCACAAATGCTTTTAAAGAGAATTATATACCAAGTCAAAATACTTCCAGATGCATCATACCATAAGACGTATTTGTATCTTATTCATCTCACATGAAATAAGCATACTTACTTTTACAGGTGAATAGTAAGAAATAGGCATTTTACTTCAGCTTTTGTACCCTGTTAAAAATGTGTTTTGTACACAGGATAAAAACTTTGAAATGTGAATCAGAAGGTGGTGTATACATTTACTTTATTAACACTGAAAATTACAAAAATAACAATTTTTTTAGTAGGCAGGAATAACATACAACTAACACTTTGTCAACAGACAGGTTGATGGAATAGAAGAATACTGAAGAGTGTAACTGAGGAAGATTTAGTAAAATTCCCTGTTTTTAAGAGCTACTGATTTAAGTATCATGATTTGGTTATGAAAAAATTAAGCTATCTTGTGACTGATCAAAATGCAGGAAATGCCCACAGATTCACATTAGCAAAATGTTTAACTGGACACTACTTTGAGTAGTGACCTACAGTTGCAAAATAAATTTCCTCTATTTCTGAGACTGTCAACTTCAGTTTCTCGCTTGAGGTTACCAGACATTTGTGGTACGTGGTTCTTTACCTATATCAGAGTAATAATGAAATGACATACAGAATTTTATATTATGGTGATGTCACATTGCTTCTACAAGGTTTTAAATTAAGCCTTTAAAAGAAAAGGAATCAAACTAAACCAATTACAACATTAGCTTTCAATATATTACCTTTCTTTCTTATATAAACATTATGTACAATATCCTGCAACTATTAAAACCCATGCATAGTGTTAATTTTGTTTTGTTTTGTTATCATCAACGGTAATTCTTTTTTCAGAAAGCCTGTTACTGCAGAGGCAGCATACCAATGGGCTGATTGTGTTAAAACCAAAATGGTACAGAAGTGTTAAGGTTTTTATGTGAACAGTAACACCAGTCAGAAAATAAAGTTCATTGAAACACTATTCTTGTAGAGATCTCTTCCTTATTTAATCAAAAGTAAGATGACACTCGTGAATGTTTATATGAAAGTAGGTAATCTGCTCTTCTTATTCAAGCTCCTAGTATACTACTTCTAGTTGTGGTCAAACTGAATAATGGGTTGAACGTAACAAAGCCAAGTGGGATGTAACACACATTTCTTCTAAGTGAAGAAATTACTTCTGTTTGTATTGCCATTATGCAAACATTAATTAATTCTTTTTTTCAGAGTTTAGCAGAAATAACCATAGCAGACCTAAGAAAATTAAATAGATGGAAAGAAAACTTCTGTTAATGTAACAGTGTTCAAAGGAGGCAAAGAACACCTCGTGTTTACATTCTAACACAGCTGCAGTACAGCATTAAGGTTACTGTGATGGCCTTGTGAACTTACATCTTG
>VWZX01002286.1:100000-110000 GCA_013399015.1 Galbula dea | reverse complement strand
CCTTGCATAAGGCTACAGAGAAAAAACTCAGTGCACAATGACAAAATCCTTATCACTGCAACTAAGTATGATACAGTATCCAATCAAAATACAGGGATGCCAGAAATACTAAAAAATACTTAAGGACTTATTGAAACGGAGCGAAGGGATAATAATTATTTTTGATACACTGACAGCAATTTGATATTTTAAAATATCTTATCTGGGTCAAATGAAATTCATGTTTAATGAGTATTAGTTTCACATCCAACTTACTAGTTCTTTATTTTTCCACCTCTACAAACTAACACTGCGTCTTTTCTTATTGTTGGTTACTTAAGTGTCCCTTTCCTTTCCTTTCCTTTCCTTTCCTTTCCTTTCCTTTCCTTTCCTTTCCTTTCCTTTCATCATGTTTTACAGGAAAGAAAATAATTCTTTTTGAAAGTCTGGTAAAGTTAGAAGTAGGCCTTAGAGGATCTAAGTTAGTTGGGTAAGGTATAAAGAAAAAACTCAAAAGTTAGAAAAAACAGATTTAATGGAATGAAACCAATGTTATCCAAGACAGAAATACATATAATATTCTAATCTTTTATAAAATTTCTTGGGTCTTTTAAATTTAGTATAAAAAAAAAAAATCTTCTACATTTTATCATTTGGGTTTCCAAAAGCCACCATTCTAAATATGATGTGCAAACAATTTCGAAATAATATTTTGTTCCAACTCCAAAATTCTTTTGATCCTATTTGTTACACAGGAACTACTATCATCAAGTGAAAAAGAGAAAACAGATAGGTAATTCCAAAGTAATTACTTTCCTTTTATTGTTCTTAATGAATACAATCTTCTACACACACCAAAATTCTACCAGTAGACTAGAGCTCACAGGATATCTGCTAAATAAGAACAGATCAGTCAGCACTAACATCCCACTCACTAGATGTTGAAGTGAGAAGCACAGTTTGCAGCAAAGCCACCTGTTAAAAAAATTCATAAATTCAAAACATTCTAGCATGGTTTATACACTAACATGTTATTCAAACACAACAAACAAAACACAGAGCCAATAGTGATTCTTTTTCATCCACACATCACTATTGGCATAAATCGTTAAACACACTGGACATAATTTTCACTAAAGAGTAATGATTTTCTGTTAATAGGAAAATAAGATTCTTTAGTCAAGAATTTAATCTTTCATTTATGCTATCCACCTAGTTTGGCAAGTTATACACCAGTAAATAGCAGAGAAAACTTGGAAGGGGGTAAATATTAGTGCCAATTATATGCTTAGATAAGTTAGCAGTGATTAGGGAATTATACAATAAAGTCTATATCCAGTACATTATGTTTTTAATGATCAGCCTAACAAGCACTTAAGTGGCTGTGATACACTAAGGAATGACCAATACCACTGCACAAAGGAAAGCTGAACATCACTAATCTCTTGCAGTTTTTGGACAAGTCATAAGAAAGAAAAGTAAAGAAAAGAAGATTGTTTTTTTAAAAAAATCTTTGTTAACATTCATTAGTAGCAGCTAAGGAAACAAGCTAGTCACACATACACAAAGATGCATCCCAAAGCCCTGTGAAGGATTAGACTGAGAACAAGTAGAAATACACGTCCATTTCCTCACAGCAAAAGTTAACAGTAGCATGACATAAGTCGACACAAAATAAATCAGGTTGTTTAAAATGTTTTGTAAGGACCTAACAAAAGTAAGTGATGAGGTTATACAGGATTCAGATATGTCAGGTTCAGGTTATGAACCTGCAGATGAATCTGAGTAAATTGCATTCTACTGAAAAACTGCAGCTTCAAATAGCTGCAAGTTTCAGGTCAAGCACATGCTGGCCTTGCATGTATCTTTTCAGGGCTGGGCCCTTATTTAGTTTACCGAAAGAAAGGCAAAGAAATTTCAGAGCATATGATTAAGGGTAAATGAACACATGCTTCAACAGCAGATTGAGAAAAAGAATTTTTTAAGTGAAATACATGCCTTTTCATTCTCTCTAACTGCATTGTTTTATCAATCTAAAAAGAAACACAACATTAACTGTAAATCAAGCAATTCTTGATACTGAATGTAAGTAAACAGTTCTGTAATGTGGGAGGAACTAGGGAAAGCACTGAGAGAAAAAAAGAATCACTCCTGAAAGCAGGGAGAAAGAAGAATTTTTTTCAGAAAAATAGATGGAATTCTCATTTGGGAACTTGACAAAGTCTACAGCCTTCAAGATAAGCTTAGGAGTAATTGTATTATTTTGAATTCAAAATATTAATTCAAAATTATTTTTAAAAAGCTGCTTCTATTACTTGAACTTTCAGTTCTTCCTAGCTTTCCTAGAGAAAACAACAGGGAAGAGAGACAGCTGTGCTTTCTAAAGAAAAAAGCATAATTTACATTGAAATTCTCAGTCTAAAGTTAATCAAAATTACGGGATTCCACTGTTGAGAAAGCGAAGAATTTCAGGTTTAGGATTTGGAGATTAAGCCTTCAGAGACACTAGAGTAGACTCCAAGATAGAAAATATTTTAAAATCACACTATCCAGTAATGCACAGTGAAGTCTCCAAACTGGATAAAACAATTTTACACTTTCCCTAACAACTGAGTCTAATTATGATGAACAAGAAGAAATGGACTTGGAAATATCACCAAACTCCTTATAATTAATACATTCTGCTGAGACTCATCTGGAACCATTCCACTCACTTCTTTCTCAAAACTGCTCCTATCTCAAAAATGTCCACTGGAAGTACCAGGGGTTCAAAGACAAGAAATAATCAGTGGTGGCCTGAAAAAAAACTTGGAAAACTTGGGCCAATGAAACTTTTACTTCAGAAGAAATGCAACAAAAAGGTTCACCACAAAAGAAGATGTCTGCTTACCATTTCCACTGAATACTAGAACGCCCATGGGCATTCAAGTAACTATGAAGAAAGCAACTGGGTTTAAACATTTTTTCTAAACATTAAACTCATAGCTACAGAACACCAGAGCCAATGCCATCATAGTGTTTTAAAAATGCTGGATAGTTAAAATAGTGAATTTTCCAAATAAAAGGAAAATCAAGCGAACTGAAACAAGCAGCAATTCTCAAAACAGAATCAGCATTTTGGAAGCGACACAGAACAAAAGCCAGGACTTGTTTCAAGCACTTCTTCGAGAGAGACACAAAAAAAATATGGGTAAAAGTTGCAGAGAATTGTTGTCCCCCACCTCCCACTACATATAAATACTGCTTGACAAAATGCCCTGTATTACCTACTGTCAAGCACAGGATCCTAGCCTATGGAACAATACATAGTTGGTTTTGTCACTTTCTGAATGTTGACATGTGTTGCAGCACCTTTAGTTTTTTCCCATCTTGTGGTACAATGGACAGAAGCAATGTTTCATCTAGATTGTAACTGTGGGGACAGAGTTGGAAGAAACATATTCTCAGCTAATTTTTTGAAACCTAGCACAAGTAATGTTGCATTCATAACTGCAGCAACTGCTATCTAAATAAAACAACTTCTTGATTAAGAAAAGATCACTAACTGATCTGGTATGACAGTTATGACATTAATACATAGTGTGACTCAGCCAAAAAAAAAAATTAATTAGACAAGTAATGCTGTAAATGTATAATGGTAAAAACAACCATTTTACCAAAGATCTATTCCGGCATCTACTTGAGGATCAAGGGCTAAATTTAAAACATTTAAAAGCCAACTTCTAAAAAGTTTCAAGGAAGTTGAGCTAAAAAAGCTAGACAAACACATTGATAGGGAACAGTGATTTGAAAAAACCAAATTCATCTTCATTCTTCAATATTCTCCTGACCAGTCTTCCCAGGAAGACTGCAGAAGAAGAAAGGCAGATTAGGCAAGCAGTGTAAGGTTGTACTTGTCTACTCCACAGAACTCATTTTTTTAGAGTGAAATTCATATGCACTGGGGAGTGAAGGAAGGAAGAATTCTTCTGAATAATCTACTTGAGACTGTGCAGTGAACACAGAGCCCCCTCTCCTATTTGCTGCCCATGAAAGGCACATTTCTTTCACTTTGTCCTATCTAAAAAATATAGAGCATCTATGTATCTATATCAAAACAAAGTAAAATCCACCAAACCAAATATTTCACTGCATATGCTTCTCCTCCTTGAGAGAAGAGGACAAACAACGTGTGACAGATATGCAATCATAAAGCTTAACATGCTACTGGAAGGCATTCAGATAGAGTAGGATAAATGAAGGATCAGTTGCTATATAGAACAGAAAATAAAGTAAACTGCAGGGTGGAAAAAGGACTAGGTTTGTTTTGTTTTTTTTCCCCTTTTAACCACCCCAAACAGGGTTTTTGAGCCACAAAGAATTTTTGGGGAGAGGTATCACCACAAATTTCATGTAAATGATGTACATGCACATAGATCAAAGTAAACTAATAATTCCTTAAAAAGAGTAAGCAATCAGTAAAATGGCATGCACACCATGGACTGGAGATACATTCCTTATTTCACTGGAGAAAACTATTGGGAATAGTTCTAATTTTTAATTAAGAAGTAGTACTATAACCCCTTTATTAAATATGTTTTGAATGGCTCCATCATGAATTAAGGTCAGAATACAATTTCTAAATTCTCAAGCTATGATGTAAGATTAGCTTTATTGATCTTCTGTATGATTTATAGAAGCCCCCAATCATTATTTTGACAGTTTTATCATACAGTAATAGACTTCTTTTTGGATAATTACAGTTACTACATTCAAATTCAATCTTCTGTAGGGCTGTTCCTTAGATAATCACACCTAGATCATGCTTCTTTCTTCTGTCATACACATGCAATAAAACTTTGGATAACAGCACTCATTATTTTAACACCATAATTTTAAGGCTTGCCAAAACAAATTCAAGGGTTAACTACACAGAAAAACTTTTAATCTTTAAAATATGTCACAAAATTAATTTTATAAGTAATGAGCATCTACTTTATGGAAACAAAAAGCAGACTACATAACATTAATAGACCACAGAAGTTATTTAAAGTTGTGCACATCTCCTATTTCAATATGTACATGTTTCTCATCCTACCACCATGTCACTGCTGTCAACAGCCTGCATCTGTCTTCCTAACAACCTCCACATAGGAACCAGCAGGATGCTCTTCAGCCCCTCTGAAACCATCTCTTTTCCTAGCTAAACAAGCCCTAGTTTCCTCATGCTCCTCTCACAGGGCAAGTGCTCCAGTCCCTTTAACATCCTAGTGGCCCTTCAGTGAACTTACCTCATTTGATCAACATCTTCCTTGTACAATTGTGGTTTAACACAGAAGGAGCCCAGAGTTCTGCTGCTAAGCTAAATGAGAGACTCAAAAGCATCAGAGCTCAGTGCTGACTGTGCTGCAACTATGATGCAAGACAACTGAGAATGGCTAGGATGCCATGTCTTACCCTCCTGCCTGAGGGTTTACATACATTTTTTTTTCATGGTCTGGCCTACCTAACGTTCAACTATTCATTTAAAAATCAGATGAGACAACATTACACTTTGTTGACCTGCTTATTTTCTTTTAATTTCCCAATAGTGTGTTCCAATTTCTTCAAAGAGGTGATTAAATATGTTGCAGGCTCTATCATCTCTTAGAGAAAGAAGACCCAAAAAGAAAGGAAAAAAAAAAGAGTTTGTTTTATTTTAACTAAAAGGTTTGAATACCTAACCTAAGGAGAGGTTTCACGGTCACAGATCCAACATGGAAAAAAAAAAAAAATCCCAACAGCAGCCCTCAACAACCTGTTTTTCACTGGATTTGAAATGCTTTTTCAACTGCTCTTCAGTGCTTTCTTTGGTGTTTTTCACTGGCAGCTTAAGACAGTTCTGGGATGTCAAACATCTGGATCTCCCTTTCAGATGATTCTTTCTGCATTCTGTTGTATAGTCAGCTTTTTAATGGAGATGTTTCGGTAACATCAGTGCCTTCATGCACTCCACTCAGTACCCTTTTTAGCTTTTATGCTTTTTGCTCAAGCAGAGTCATAGAACCATAGAATTATTACAGTTGGAAAGGACACTCAAGATCATCTAGTCCAACCAATCATTTTGAAGTACAGCAAAGCTAAGTCACACAATGCTTTTCTAGCTTCTCCAATACAAAGGACATTATTCAGGACAAAACTGGTGGTAAGAAGTTCCCGGGATTTAATGCTCGTGCTTCAGTACAGTGCTGCATATATGCTAAGGGAAGGTTTGAAGAGGAGTTTAAATGAGATTTTTTGCAGTGAAAGGCATTTTTGGAGAAGACAGCAAGGCCCATTCCTGCTGCTGTTGGTAAGTTACACTGAAGTAGCAATATTTACACAGATGCTATTGAATCTGCTGTGGAAGGAATGTACCTCACATTAACATGCTTACCTCCTCTGAGTTTGAAGATACCCATTTCTATGAACAGAAACAACTTAGTGTAGTTGAGGGCCACAATCTAAAGTCCAAAATGACATTGGTCGAGAAGCTCACCAATGTGCAATACTTAAAACTAAGCACGTTTCTTTGTCTCCTTAGGGCATAGGCTTTCTTTAATACATTCTGGACAGGGAAGTTGGAATAGTCCAAAGAAAAGTAACTTTCAGGATCTGAAAGCAAACAGCTTTTCTCAGCAATATTGTCTCAAGAAAAATTCTCTCCAGCACCGATTTATCAGTGTACTACCGAGGCTGCATTTATCAGAAATTTACACAGAAATGGGAAGACTGAGCCTTCCTCAGTCTTACAGAAAAGCTACTGAATTTTCTCTGAAAAAGCAGACAACAGACTTACAGAGGTTAAAAAGAAAAATTGCCCTTCATTTTGTGTTCATCCATTTTTCCTCTTCTATCTTAAAGAGTAAGCAGGGAATGAGTACATGTGGATTCAGAAGTGTCTAGCTCTCATAAATCCATGCCTCTTCAGTGTAAGATTGAATCCTTGTCTTTGCTTTGATACAAGTTCTCTATAGGCCTGTGGCCAAATTAATTAACCTGTTCATGGTTCAACTGTTTCATTTGTAAACTGGGAGTAGTATTTAGACCAAAAGTTAAACATGGCTAGTTAGTAAGCTAGTATTTCAAGATCATCGAGAAGAAGGTGGTGTGTAGTGGTTAGAAACCTGGTTATATTAGCATCATATACTTCAGTTGTGCATCCTGTCCTGTACGTCAGCCTCCTGCTTCTGTTGCACTGTGCTTTCCTCATCCAAGAGTTAATGGGATGAGAATAAGCTGCTCGCATGTATCCAACACTGGGACTCTAGAACTCCCCAGTTTCTTCAGCAAAAGATTTAATTTAGTTTCCAATTTTCACTTTTAACTGAAGATTTCTTTGAGTATCTGCACAAGACCTGTTCTGTAACAGCATCCCTACAGCACAAGACCATTATATGACAAATTAAAAAGCAGCCTGTTAACGGTCAGTGTAATGGTGAAGGAAAAATAGTTCCCTATTTCAGAAAAGAAAACAAATGAACTACTGACAAGCAGATCAAAAAACTGCAGTGCATTTTAATTTCAAAGGTAGAATCCGTCCTGGACATGTAAGCAGAGATTTTTTTTATTTGTTTCTGTTATGAGGATATAGGATTTGTTTTCACTACTGTAACTAAACTGCTTTGAGAGTTGTCCCTATCTACTGGCTTTCCATTCTCACCACAGCAACTACAGGAACATAGATGATTCCTATAATCAAGAGGAAGAAACACAGTAGTAAGATATCTGAAAAAAAATTAAAATATGTATATATATGTGTGTGTGTGTGTGTATATGTATGTTTGGTTTTTTTTTCCAGAGAGGGAACTTCTACTTCTGGGAGCATAGCTTAAACATCTGGTATACTTCCTGCCCCTGCCTTTGTAAAAATATTCTGAATTATCAGTATGAATTCAAAGAGGAAGATGGAGAACCTGTAAGTTTTCATACTTCTTCCTCTTTATGAAGTTGTAACTATGAATTTCTATTCCTGTTTAATATCTTTACAAATGACCTGGAGGATGCAAAATAGTATACTTTCCTCAAGTTTGAACATGACAACAAATCAGGAGGCAGGGCTGCCATACTGAGGGGCTTCGGAGCAGGGGCTAGAGGAATGAATGGGCCAGTAGGAATCTCATTAAATTTAATAAGGGCAAATGCAGAGTCCTGTATCTGGAAAGGAGGAACCACTGTCAACAATGTAGGCTGGGATGGACTGGCTGGGGAGCAGCTCTGCAGAAAAAGACCTGGGAGACTTGGTAAGGTAGTGAGCTGAATGTGAGCTAGCACTGTACTGTGGCAGAGAAGGCAGACAACAGTTACCTAGATTTCACTAAAAGGAGCAGAGCCAGTAGATTGAGGGAAGTGCCTTTACTTAGCATTTAGTAGACCACATCTAGAATGCTGCTTTACACCATGGAAATCAACATCTGGAATTCAGTGTCTTAAAAGGATTCTAAGTCTCTAGGTAGAGAATTTATCTATTTTAATGACAACATCAATATTATTTTTCTTTTTAAGATACAGAGATAACTGCCATATATATATTGTTATGTTTATAGTGTTTCATTATGCACGTGTAAGGCATCCTTTCCCCTTGGCCCCACAGTTTTGTTTGGAGTTAATCTTCCATACATTGATAGAATAATTTGAGAGATTTATTAAGGTAATAGGCAGAAGAATTATTACAGTGCTCAGATGAATAACAGAGTTTGAACTTGGTTAAGTCAAACGATGTATAGAGAAAACATATTCTTATATTGTTCAGCATCACAAAAACACTAGAAGTTTGTCACAGACTGAAAACTGGCACAGAAAGCTCCCCTGCTCAAACTAAAATAGTAAAAAAACTAGAAGGACATATTTTGTTTGCATCCAGAAACAATATACTTTTCTTTGACAATGTGCAGAATGGCTATTACTGCAGCATAATTGCCTTTGATGCAAGTATTAAAAAACTAGTAAGTGGTATAAAGGTCAATTCTAAGCACTATCACTTCATGTAAGGAAACTGTAGAGAACTCAACAGTATTTTTGATTATAACAGTATTACACTGCATAAATAGGGAATTCAGTGTGATATGACAGTAATCTCTAACCTAAGACCAAAGTTCCTGGAAAGTTAGGGGAGAAAAAAGGCTACCAAATCAAGAAGTCTGCTTTCTGGAATAGAAGATGACTAGGTCACAAGGTGTACAAGCTCCCCCTCTATTTAAAACTACTTGGGCAGAATTTAAGTCCACTTTTCATATTTATTTTAAAAGGACTACTAAATGTATTATCCTGTTAGTTACTCTAACTTCAACAATGACAGGCTCCCCTCCTAGGAGTATAGGCCACTTGGTGCAAAACTTCTCCATTGTTAATACTGATGGTTTCATATAAAAAGATTCATTTCTTTTTCAACAGATTTTGTTGCCTACCTTGCAAATAGAAATGTAAACATCCCTGCTCAGTGATAATTCTGCTCCCATATTCCTTAGCCCACAGATACTTATCTAGTTTCTGATTTTTCAGAAACAAAATCTTCCCATAGAATTTTGCTTATGAAGATGTGCACAGTATAAAGAACTTTCACCCGATACAACATGCTGTGTTTAAAAGCGTAGCCAAAATATACTTTCTTTATATTCTAAACAGACTGTTGTAAAGTGGCATGTATGTCTTTTTTAAATACTATTTTGTTACATGAGATCTAATCCTTTGCATTGAGTAATTCTGTTGTTTAAAGCCTATGCACAGGAAAGTCACAGACAATACCAAACAAGTAATTTGTGTAATATAGCAGTACTCGGTATTTTAGTAAAGACATGCTTTAGTAGAATGGAGTATTACTGGAGCAATAAGCTGTGTGCTTCTTCTAATCTCTATCATCCATACATTTCTGTAGAAGCAAAACAATTTAGAACCATGAATTGACTAGTGAAAGTAATAGTACAGCTACAGTACTCTCCTCTCCCAGAGGGAACGCTTTTTTCCATTTTAAAGGGGAAAAATTAAAAATACAAAACCAAGACTGACTGAGACTTGCAGCTCATTA
>VWZX01002286.1:0-95000 GCA_013399015.1 Galbula dea | reverse complement strand
TACAAGTAACACCTTGCAGCCCAAGGCAGACTCATATTTTAGTTAATACACAGAGTCAATACGTTTGTCAAGACTTTAATGGCAACTGTACTGAACTTTTCATACACTGGCTTTTCTAGCAAATAGCTACATTGAGGAATTTATTCTGCTTAATTGCATTATATTAAGCAGTTTTCATTAGCCATCCTTTAATCTGCATGAACACAAATAAATGAAGTCAGGAAAATGAACCAATTTAACCCTTTCTGTTACTAAAAATTAATTACATTTCTTAAGATAGGTTTTGTTATTAAAACTGTAAGTAAAACTGATGCAGTTCCATTTAATGAATTTGTGAATTTTTAGTAAGTTGTGCTTTAAGAGAGATATGGTCTGTCTGAAATTTCCAGCAAAATAGAAATTCAGAGTTTCTTACCCATTTGCCTTGAAGTTAAGAGACTAATTACATTTACTGATTTATTAATAAATGGGGCTTTTTGTCTAATTATTGTAAGTACTAACAGAGTGGGGAACAATTTTAAATGTCTAATGTGCCTTGAAACCATTTTTTTAGGTTAATTACATTTCTCACTAAAGTCACTATAGACATGCCCCATAGATTTTTAACTTGAAAATTAAAGAAAAAAAGTAAAAGATGATTACCTCATTGGCCAGCTCCAGTAATACAGGGGCAGTTGAATTTTTCATTACCCCATTCAGGTACCTAGACAAAACAAAGCCAGGTAATTCTACAGTGGCAAGTAAAGGCCTGTTTATACATGTTAGTATCCCTTGTGAATGTCTTTCATTTTGGGGAAAATACCCCAATACAAAGTACTTAGTAGGAAGTCTTTTAAGTAAGTATTTTAAACAATCACTAGCTCTACAAAGTTGTCTCCTACTCATCTACAAGATGTAACAATGTCAGTTAAGTCACTGGTAAAAACCACCACAAATCAAGAAATTAAAAAGAATTTTGTCTTAACGAAAGAAATAAATTATATCTGTACTGCTTAAAGATGCATCACAGACAAATAAACCTCTATGATACACAGTAAAGATTCTGGGCTCCATATGACCTTCAACTATGAACATACACTGTATATGTTACTCAATTCACTACTATGCACAAAACCATAAATTCTCAAATTTAATCCAGATTTTATCAACAGAGCAGTAATTTAAATCCTAATAGTTTACTTCAGCGAAACCTGAGCCTAACAATCAAATTAATATTCTAAAGAGAAAATAAAAGGAGTAGTATTTAGGATCTAATAAAGGGTGATAGAAAGTCATCATCCTATCAATGGCAAAGGTTTAATGTTTCTGGTTAAGGGTATTAGACCACTATGGATACACAATGATACTTCTGACCATACTTCACACAGTATTGCCTTCTTCGCTTCTGTTATTTTCACTATTTGATGCTTACATTTCAATAATGCTTTAAAACCTGTTGTCAGGAATTGACGGGAAGAAGCTTTATTGTTGGAAGACACTTTGTGTGTTGCAGTCATGTGGAACAATAGTTACCAGCATTTGAACCTGCTCGTTTATCCTATCTGTATTTGTACAGCACATTGTTACTGACATCATTACAAGGCCACAGCCCTTCCAGCTCTATCATTATCTATCCATCAGAAGCCACTCTTCTGCTTATTAGTTACAGGTATTAAAATTCTTTATAATTTTACCTTTCTCTGGAGTGGGTGCAACACCTTTACATAAACCTCTTCGCAGAGGATTAGAGGGCTTTTTGTTGCAAGCTATTCTGAGGCTTAATGAATAAAGGAAATGATAAAAGCTTTTTGCTGCAATCTATTTCAATTCTACATGAAAAAGAACACCCAAAAAACCCACCAAAACAAAGCAAGATGCTTCCTGTATATTTAAACATTGCAAATTTGTAACAGAAGGAAAAAAAAGTAAAGATCATAAGAAAAAAAAAAAACTAACCAGGAAGATTTACTTGAGATCAATATTTTCAAACATGCATCTAGTTGATTGAACAGCAAAGCTACAGCTTGACAATGGAGTAATTTTCTGTCAGGTGTTTCTAAAGTTACTGGCAATTCCATTAGGGACTAACAGGTCTCACATTCTGATGGCAATACTGTTCTGAAATGCTTGCTTATTCTCCTTGTAATTCACCTTTGCGTTTGTCTAAATTTAAGAGTAGTTAAGTCTAAGCAGAGCAGCAGAAACTATTCCACTCAACTGTTACTTCTACTTGCTTTCAGCAGGGACTACTGGAAATTACTACCTTCAAAAACTGCTACTTTCTGACCTAGGAAAGCAAGGGGAGCACAATTATCTGATAACGCATTGGTGGGAACAGGAAGGAGCATACCACACAGACCGAGGTTATTAGTGGTAGATAGATGGTACAAGAGAGTAGAGAAAGAGACGTTTGTCACGCTTATACTTGAAGCACTTCAAACTGGCTCCTGACTCAAGTAGTCTGCCCCTGCAGCTTAGGAAACATACTACACAGTAAATCTACTAAAAGCATTGAGATGAGTTTTCTAACTATTAAACAGAACATCTCTGATTTTAAAACGTGCATTTTATTCGGCCGTGTTAATACATTTGCAATATGAAATACTCAGAAATAGCATAAAGAATGATTTTTCCCTACCATCACTGTATAGCTTCATACATAATGCATTAGTTATGTACAGCTATCATACTTCAGACAGTACAGAAGGGGACAAGAGACCAAATCCTCCTACCTGATGTGAGCCAAATTTAATCATACCTACAGCCTTACTCACACTAATACAACTGCTCCTTTGCATAAAGCAAAATTTGGTCCCACGTTTCAGGTTGAAGTTGTTGGAACTGGTAACACATCGTAAAAGTGATTTAAATGATTTATGTATGTTCTAATAAAAGGGTTATTTACACAGCAGTTACAATTAACATAGGGCACACTGAAACTGTGCTAGTGAAAAGTAATTAAAAATAGTATTACATATACTAGTATTGTATATCCTAGTAATTAAAAACAGTATTGTATATAGTATTGTATTAAACCAACAAATTTTTAAGCCAATATTCTTCCTAAACAAGAATCAACAACAGGAAAAGTTCAATGTGATCCAGTACAAATTTTTACAGAACAATGCAACTACTGAAAAAAGAAAATCAGACCCCCCAAAACAGCAAAACTCACACTGGATATTCCAAACAAGTGTCTGATATAATCAGGCTATGTTTAGGTTTTAAATATATTATCCTGCAGAAGCATAGTTAATTGTTTACAAATGAGGGCTTTTTGTTCATTTTCCTGATTCATACAGATTAATATTAAGCACAAGTATCAGACACCTATAACCACAAGTATGAATTCGGCTGCCATGCAAGCTCCTCAGATATGTCAGTCTACAAAGTAAAATTTTAATTGGTATCTCTACCAGCTATCACTATACCCCAATTATGTCACTGTAATGTTTTTAGTAAAGCCTACAGAAGTAAAAGACAAACTACAAGGTGTAGCAAATACTGTTTATTAGCTTAAGATGCAAACAATTGTAAAATACTGTAGAATGACATAAAGGTTTCCATTCTACCTTTACAGCTATTTCTGACACTTCTGTTGATAAAACAGGAGTGATCTAAAAATTAGTGCTTTAACTGGCAATACATGAACATGTAACTTTTCGTAATGTAAACACAAATGTTGTTTTAAAAGTACAAGCATCTCTAACAGAACTAGCTCCCTTGCTGTAAGGAAGGTATCATCAATATTAGTCTTGATACAGAAATCCTGTAATTGCAAACTATAGGCAATACATAATAAATGCTATTGCAAAACTGTAAAAACTACTTGCTTATAGTAACTTAGGGCTAAAGAAGTAAACTCTTAATCAGACTGACCAAAAGCTGAAAAATTTCTGCATACTTATTGAAAAACATTCTTACATGAACTCTTGTGTATTCTTTATCACAAATTTGTAATTAATTTTAATAGAAAACTAGCTTCAAAGTTTTAGCTAATAAATAAGCTAACAAGCCAACTTACTCATAACTGCCACGACAATTAGTAGTTATGATGATTCCCAAACTGGGGTGGGGATATCATACCTTTGGTAGTAAGTTTCAATAGCTTCAGCAGTGTGATGCTTGGCATGTGTCCTTTTGATTTGTTTCTAGAAAAACAAAAGGGTCTTACAAATGTGTCACAGAACAAAACACAGAAATCACGTCTGCCCAAGCACATGTTCTTAGGCTACACTTTAATATACAAACTGAACTATGTTTTTAGATTCTGTACAGAACTGACATTCAACCCACCTACTGAATTGAACATCTTCAGACTGTACAGCAATGTACCATATATGTAAAAGCCAATAAGGTCACAATAATTGAATCTAAATAAGTTTATTGAAGGCTGCAGAGGGCAAAGAAAAACTTGTTCTCTCAACCTTTGTATTAATTTTCCCTCAATTCAATTCCATCTAAGTCTGGTGCACTCTAGTTTTACAATTCAATTGGCATTTTTAACCAGGAAGAACATTGCTTAAAAACAACTTATTTGAAAAACTACAAAAAGTAATTCCATAGAGACTTGCCACTTGACTGACACCTGTCATCTCATGATAAATGACTCCATTTTCTGCCTCTCTTGCCTTCTGCCACTCCGGCAATGGTCATTTATCATCATCTCTGTCAGCAATGGAAAGCAGCACTGACAGTGCAAGTCAGCAAACATTTAGCACATGGAACCACGCAACACAGGGAAATTATTATTGTCAGAATAATAATGGTTTAGCATAATTTATTACAGGTCCACCAAATAAGCAAAGGCTAGATGTTATTAGACAGATGGATGGGTAGGCTTGGCAGGCATCCACTGAGACTCAGGCGGTGCTTGATGTGGAAAAGGGAACATCCTCCAAACCAATCAGAAAGCTGGCAGTTCAATTACAAAGAAATAAAGGGACATTCATCATTCAATTAGGCACCTGTCAACCCTCACAAAGGAGAAAACTTCTAACCTGGTACTCCTGGGAGAAGATGCTCAGCAGAGTGGACTGCGATTGACTGGAACAAATAAAAGAAGGACAAAGTTAATTACTGGAGTGCACTGCAAAGAAACAAAAGAGAAGGGAGCTTCAAAGGTAGGCCTGCTGCCCTGTAATCTAACAGAACATGAAAACAAGTGTGGAAAAGTTGTTCCAGATGAACACCTCAGACAAAGGTTTCCTGCTGCTAGGTCAAGGAGAAAGCATACAAGGGAGGGGAGGAAAATACAGCAAAGTTTCAAAGCAAATGAGCATATTGTTTGGGTCCTTTTTCAGCTTCAGAACTCACAAAGTCCTATCAGGAGCAGGTAGCTGAGTTAAAAGGGAAGAAGCAAAAAGGAAAACAAAGCAAAATTTCCATTAATAATTGATGGAGTTAAATTCCATCAGCAGTTGGGAACATGCCGCTTGTTCATTGGCAACATATTGAAATTCATTTTGTTAGCAGCAAGGGAACCTCTTCAGTAGCTGTCTCATATTCAGGTTAAAAACTTCCCCCTCTGTCAGAAGTAGCATATGGGACCACTGGAACACTCCCACTGAAACTGATGTGCTTTGAAAATAGAAACTTTCACAGCAGGAAGCCTAGATTCCCCCGAGCCGGTCATTTCCAAAAGCTGCCATAAGCTTCATTCATCTAAGCCTCCACTCAATGTCAAACACCTGGCAATGAAGCAACCTGGAAAGCATTCTTCCCAAGTGGGAATTTTTCTCTCTGAATTGTTAGCATTTAGAAATGGGACAAGATTTTTTTTCCCTCTGAAAGGCAATCAATACCACACTGCTACTGTTTTCTGTTGTCCTCTGTGGATATATCTACCTCATCACATCCTGAATACAATTAATTACTCCTGATATATTTTCCTACTACGTGCAACTTGAACAAATGATAGTCTCAATAAATCGAGTTTTATGGTGCAGCAAGGCGTTATGAATAATTAATATTTTTCCTTTTGTGAACTTAGCTACTAAGGCACAACATAGGTAGTTCAAAGATTCAGCAGTGTCTAAAGACTTGCTCTTCTGCCAGATTTCTTGTACCTGACTTTAACATCTGTATCCAGTCCTATGCACATTAAATATAAATGTTCTCTCCATATTAAACTGTCCCTTTACCTTGCAATTTTCATACCTCAGAAATACTAATTTAAGATAAGTCTTACTCCCATTATCTAAAGGGAAAACTGAGGCACAAAACGACTTAATGGTTTGTTCAGCTGTAAAAAGATGGCATGTCTATGCAGAACAATACAAAAAGTTACCTCTAAACCAGGTAAGGAACAAAGGCACTAGATTAACACAGTGCTATATAAAGAGCTTACTAGTTTCTCTTATCTGTATCTATGCTACCAGCATCTTTGCCGTAACACTGTATTTTAGGCTTGTCTACCCAGCGCAACATCTGTGTGACAGCAATAAGCTGAGCCTTGATCTCCAGTATTTCAAGAATGTTCACCCTGAGTACTCACTGACTGAACGTTAAAACTGTAGAAAAGCAGTAGCAATATAAACTAATATACAGATTTATGAAACTCATGGACTACAGAAAAATGAATTACAATATATCAAGAATTTAAATATTCTTAAATATGCATCATTTGTCACAGAGGCCATGAGATATGTACTACAATGCCTCCTCAAAAGGTGCACTATCTAATTATGGCAACCTTCAATATGCATATGTAATCATTAGAAGGTGAACAAAAAAAAGAAATTAAGAGTATATACTTACACAGGATATATATAGATAGATAGATATATAGAGAGATACATATATATATGCAAAGCTGAGGTATTTCAAGTGGATTTATTTAAAAGACCCCTGAAGGCTATAAAGAAGTTGGATACATATGGCCTCCTAATGGCTCTCCATGTAACTATTATTACCTGGCAGATTTACACGATCGTAATGGTAGAACTGAATTTAGAGGAAAGAAGTGGGGAAAAAAACAAAAACAAAAAACAGGACAACATTTAACTGAATTTCTGGTTTGAGTTCTCTCCTACTGACATACCAATTTTTGTATTTTTAGGCTATTCCAAGTATGATTACTGGACATATTGTACCATTATCCTATTACACCCTCTGACATAAATAATTTAGAAAAGTATCCCTCTCTTCACACTTCTGAGTCTTGTCCATTTTATTTGTTCCCTTTGTATCCTTGGATTTTGCCCTTCTACTTCAGTTTAGTCTGACACTCCTCTCCTATGCTTTCAGCTGTTCAGATAATTTAGATTTATCACGAACACCAAAAAAATCAGTCCAATAATTGAACAAGTTGGATATGTACCGGATTGCAGCACAAAAACATTATGATTATAACCAAGAATTGTTTCTATAGTATTCAAAGAATTTCAAGCCTTACTAACAGAAGATCTTTCTCTGGATTTATATCTTCACAAGGATGCTTCCATGGTTCTTCTGGTCAACACAGTTCCCCTTCTCTTAAATATTAAAATCACTTATCTGCCAGTCAGCCTTGTCACAATTCCATTACCACAACTTCCTAGCAAAATGAAATAGCTCTTCAAAACACAGCTGCAACAGCTGCTGCAACATCCCATTGACAGAAAACTGAAACACCATGGTTTCAAGAAAGCCCTGAAAAAGACAGTACTGTGTACTTGGAGAGCAGACAGAAAGAATGAACGTGCATTTACATTGCAAGACAACACAATCACAACTGCTGATACTGACAGTAAGGATACTCCTATGTAAGTTATCATTACTTCTACAGGAGCAGCCAAATTCCTAGGGCTCCATTCATCTTCTGATGGTTCTATAGAAGATTTCAAAGCAGACGAATATAGCAGCTATCCAGGAAAACAAACATAACACCGAAAACATCTCTTATTCAAAGTAAGATTTCAATGCTGCATGATTTCTTCATAGAGAATACACTTGATAGTAACCCTCATGGATCACTGGAAGGCTAAATATAAAGACATGTTTGTGATAAGCAAGCTCTTTAGTTGAGAACCAACTGCAGAGCCAAGGTACAGATTTGCTGATTTTCTGAAACTCATAGTTTTGAATACTACTTATTTTAAATAATTAATAAATTACCTTATTAGCCATGCTGTAGAACTAAATCTATTTTCTAGGAAAACAAGAAAACTTTCATCTTAAGTTCTGTAGCAGCCACTTTCAAAGAAACATTTTCATCTACAATTAGAGACGCTAATGGATCTAGCTCCCAGAACTCTGTTCAAAGCAACCAGCCTCACTCTTCAAATATCCTCTTCTTGTACACCAGAATCCATAATGAACTAATTTACCTTTTGTTACTCTATGTTGATGTCAGTGGCATACTTCCATCTGAATGCCTGATGTACTTTGTGCTCGTCAACACAGAACTGATTTAGGCAGAAAACTATGAAATCTAAAATCTGCTACAAAATGCCCATTTTTAAAAAAGAAGGTAACTTTTATTTAAAAAAATAAAATGTCATTTCTAGGTTGCAAACAATATAAGGATACAAAAATATTCTTATCATTAAAAAAAAAAGTATTACAGATATCAAAGTCCATCCACATTTAGAATGGCCTAAGTTAAGCTAGAATAAGAGCTAAGAGCTATTTTCACTAAGAATTTAGAGATCAGTCAAGTTAAAAAGACAATTTCAAGCCCAGTGCTGGAAAAAGAATATGCCTTTCGATCATTTAATATGTAAGAATAAAATTTAGACCATTCTCTTCTAATGAATCTCAGATCTTGGTAGAGGAAGAATGCTACCCTCCCTGGAGTATTCCAGAGATTTTTTGTCTTGCAATGAGTATTCATATATGAACTAGCAACAGATAATATGCTGATGCAATTCAGCGCTTCAAAACCAGAGTTGATGTAAAACTGTTCAAGAAGCAGCTAGCAAGGATGAAAATAAGTTAATTGTATCAGATCATCTTCGCAACTAAGCAGGTCTGCAGATCTAGCCAACATATGGATTGCTATCCAACTTAATATTTGCTACTTACTACAGCCTCATCAGGAGAAAATCTGAACATGAGAACTTCAGCAAATATTATCAGCCCTTGTAAACAACTAGTTCTTTAGGGATAAGATAAAACTTACACTCTTCTATTTTATTTTCTGAGATAAAACCATAAAAGTTTAGGTATAAAACGAAGTTTCCACTTGTTTCATCTATTCCTTTTACAATGAGTTTCCTTTCCCTCAACTTTTAACACCACATTTTTTTGCCTGAAATAGAAAGGCTAAAAATTCAGTTTTATGCTTCATGTATTTTACCATGGAACAAAGGAAGAGCATCTAGAGATCTGCACCAAAAAACCCCCAACAAAACAGAACACTTCCCCCCCCACCCCCCAATATGAAATGCATTACTTAGTCCAGTAACTATTCACACAGGTGGAGACAAGCAGGTGGAAAGCAAAGTCGATCATGGGCCAAACATATATAGAATAGCCTTGATTTTTTTTTTTAATTGGAAAAGAACTTCCCCTTCCTATGTATAGTAAGTTTAAAAAATAGTTTTAGTAATGTACTACAGAGCTTTAAAATTAATTAGGGCTAGAATTGCATGGTGCTGCCATGCTGGATTGAGAATCTATGCAGTGATAGGAATATATATATTTGATGAATTTAAATGACTGAGGATCAAAGGTGAATCCTCCCCACAGCTATGCTGAAATTCCAGAATGTGTGTCTAAAATACACTTTTCCTGTTACATTATCAAGAGACATGAAACCTGAAAAGTCTTTTAATTCTGATCTTCTGTACTGCATCCACTTTGAAACAGGGACCCCTAAAGAAAGCAACGCTGTCTATACTGCTTACCACACCCTGACAGTTTGCTCTCTTTCCAAAACTTGTCAATAATGGATTTCATATAGACCTAGCAGCATCAGTTCAAATACGTAACACATGCACAGGAATGTAAAGCCTTCGCAGCTTCCCAGAACTGCAGGATGCAGGCTAACAAGCGCCACAGTTACACATGTATATCAACTAAAGTCAGTCTGATAGTGAATCTCCCACCTGAGAGGAGGTGACAACTAGTGGATTCTTAGAATTTCTTCTGTGTTAGAATTAGCAGTCTGAATGGTTCCACATGAGGATCCAAGAAGATTCAAGAATAACAAAGGACTACCAAAGCTTCAGAATTACTACACTTCTATGCATCCAAGCACTGAAGAACATGGAACAAGGGAGGGAGACTCACTGACCTCTAGAACAGTTATGGTTTTAACCTTTCTTCACTGCAGCTTTTAATATTAAAATCTTTCCTAAAGTTTAATACGCTTGTAGTCACTTCTGTGAATGAAAATTTGTCTCATTTTATCATTCACAAATCGAGCATTGATTTATCAGAAGTCACTGAATTACCAATTTAATCTAAATCAATATACACGTCTACATAGGTGTGTGTGCATCAATATATATGTTTAAATCAATATATGAGTTTATTGGAGTAACTAAGTGACATAAAAGTACCTAAGTCTTTAGTCACGCCATGGTAACTTCTGTAAAGTTGCTATCATACGATGTTCGAGCTTTCCAGTTACAACAGTTCAAGTTTCAAGCCCAGTTTTATCATCTCTGTGTAAGAAGCCTTCCATATAATGAACTATTATGAATAGCTACTACTTTGGGAACTACAAAGCAAATACAGTGCTGTTGGGAAAACATTCCCATCAGAAATATATTAATACTATAAAAATTGAATATATATATAAATATAAATATATATACACACACATATAAATATGAGAAGAGGTACCTGCTGATATGCTCATTTCAAACCTAGGACTATCACATTTAAAATCAAGATAAAAATTCAAGCTCATCTGGAGAACTACAACATGAATCAATTTTGAAATTCTCTGATACCCAGTTCAATAAACTGCTCAACAGCTCAACTCAAAAGATTTAAATACAAATCACTTACTAAAAATTGTCTTTGCATCAAAGTCGATTTCATACCATTGGTAGGGTCAAAAATAAAAAGCAAAAGTAAACAATCCAAGGAAAAAGAGATCCTGCATTGCAGGCTTACACTATCTGATGATAATAAACCAGTTAAATGCAGGCACATGTATACAACTTTGCCGCCTATAGCCAGGGTTATGAGAATAACAGTATGACAAAGCTCCAGGAAGGCTACTTGAGAAGAGTCATCACTTTTATGACCTTGACACTGGTTCGTCCCACAACTTCCGTACAATTTAGTGATGTGCAAGAACAGATGATGGTGCAATACATAGAAATGGCAGCATTTAAAATTCATAGTAGCATAAGGCCATTACTTTTCCCACTGGGCCACTTGAACTTTAATAATGTCTGACCTAGTTGGCCAATAAGTTCTAGCAGCAGACAGAGGAAAATTGCCAGTATTAGATACTGTTTGAATGATTTTTCATTAGAAAGACTTAGAAGTTCCTTTAAGAACAGGGCACCAATTCTTCCTGTAGACATCTCATTTTTTGGTGTCTGTTGTAATGGCCAATACATTTTAAAACAACTGCAGACTATGAACGATCTGCATCAGACATGGTAGGTAAATACAAATTAGCAGTATAGGCAATGATTACAAAATAGTGCTAGCTCTCTTCAGAGGTAAATTCCACCTTCTTCCACCTACAAAACAAAAATCTAACTTTCAACAGCTGTAATACAACTGTAACTCAAAATATGCTATATTCAAATGATTACAAAGTATTTCTGCTGAAGCCCCAAAAACCAAAACAGAAGACAGAATAAAGACATTATTTTTCTATCCATATATATGCACATCCTTATTATGAGAACAACATCATGCTTTAAGATTGTATAAACACTGGCAGATATTATGGTTAAAAATGTCACTGTAAAAACCAGAATAGAAAAGTAGTCTTTCCAAATGAAAAGAAACTACTTTTTGGGTTTATTATCTTACAACGCAAGTACAGAAAATAGATAGTCATTTGCCTGAGATATTGTTCTGGTATTTTTTCTTTCCAGAGTTAAACAGCACAGAGCTTGTTGCATGAATGTTTGAAACCTACTTAAATGTCAAACCCGCAGAGACCCTTCTAAATAAATACACTTTCACTAGTACTTTGAGTAAAGTCCCTTCTATAAAAACATAAAACTATTTTTTTCAATTTTCAAGCTGAACAATATTTTCAGACACAATACAGAACTAAAATATATTCACAAGAAAGGCTTAAAAAATACAACGTTAGTGCCAAAACATGGAATGAAAACTCTCGAATATTCTGTCATCAGGTTTCAATGACTATCACATCTTTTCACCTTACATGTACCAGACTTCTCTGATACTCTTTGATCATCTAGTCAGGGAGTCCACTAACAAAAGAAACTGATAGGAAAATAGGGTTTACATCCCACATACAACTTGATAATCACAGTTCCTGACCTCCACATCTCCATCTCCTGGTATTTTCCAAAATCCTCCTTTTAATTCTACCAACAAAATTTCTCAGCAAATTTAACTTAAGAAAAAGCAAAGCTTAAGACTAACATAAGTAGATCGTTTGCTACATACTTGTCCTTAACTATGCTGAGTTACTTTTGCAGACACTGCCAGCTTCTAGCAGTGATAAGGCCTAATGTTTAGATTTACTACCAGGGATTGATATGCAAACCAAGGTCACTGCTAAATCTTGTGTCTCATGTTGGGAGGTGCAGGGTAAATGCTGCAGCTTCAGGGAGGAGTGGACAGGACAGGTGACCCTAAACTGACCAGCTGAAGTATTCCATCCCATATGTGTCATATTCAATATAAAAACCAGGGGCCAGGTCCCCCTTGCTAGATTACTTTCCCTTCTTGGTTTCTTCTTCTCCTGTGCTTCAGTGATCTGTTAAGTTCCTGCATTCAGTACCAGGATTCAGCCCCTGAGCCTGACTCATCTGCTGCTGAGGCCTACTGCCACAGTATCAGTGGTGATGTAGTCATTGGGTTGGTGGTCGGCCCAGCCTTGACCCTTGACACACATCCATACAGCAGCATAGCCGAGACAGGAAAATGCAAAAATCTCTGCAAAGTCCTTATTTGCACTTAAAAGTACATCATCCACACTTTACCTGAATCTACTTCAGTTAAGATTATACAGAAAAAGCTTGCAAGTTTGAAATCTTTCAATTAGTACCACAATCTTAACTGTTGAACCATTAGACAAAAATACACAAAAGTTATGTAATGATGGTTGTGCAAAGAAAGATGCTGCTAGGCTGCAACACAAATGGACCTCAATAAGCAGTTAAGGAAAAGAAGCTACTATTTAAACTAGCGATTTAACCCTCACCTTTCCTATCTGCATTCGTGATAGGGCCAAGGTCCATACGTTGGAAAAACATTCCCTTAGTAGGCTGTTACCAGAAAGAAATATTTGATATATTGATTTTGTGTTTATCTTCCTCATTTTGTTTGGATAGCTATCGCGTTACTTCTTCCCCCTCAGGAAAACAATCATTATAAAACACCTTGACAAGAGAATTTTTTCAGATAAAAAAATCTTAGATTACCTGATTGTGGAGAAACTGGAAAATTGTTCTACTGCATACTTTTTTCTTCAAGCCTATATTGCTCTGTATAATTTAAGTTCAATTTTAGAAAACTATCTTTATGAGTGAATGGCAATTTGAAGCTAATTATGTTCATTTTACATTAAAAAATGTCTGTACATAAAAAACATATTGGTACCAATTTGAAACTAAATAAATCCCCCAACACCCTTAAACAATTTGCTCCTAAAAATATATAATCAAATCTAGAATACTATAAATTATATTTAAATTTATTATTTACAAGCAATTAATTACAAAGACAGCCAGGTGGCTTTCATTACATAAATTACTGTTAATGACACTTGCCTCATGCTGCTACTGTATTTAGCATTTGCATGCATCACATCAAGCACAAGTACTACTGCATAGCTATCTCCAGGGTAAAAAGTGAACACCTTGAGTCAAAAAAGCTTCCAGTAATCCAGTCAATTCCTTAAACAAGACAGGATCTTGTTAATGTTTCCCACATAGGATATAATTTAAAGAATTTTAGCTCTATCAAACATGGATGATACAGAAAAATAGTTTTAAGTAAACTTCAGTCTGGGGAATGATACAGATCTAAGGCAAGAAATGAATCTATTTATAGCTGGTTCCTTTAAAATTTTTAGTCTTAAGCCCTAAACTGTGTTTATTGCTTAAAAGTTTATCATTTTGAAACCACTTATAGTTAGACTATATGTCTAAACGAAAGGAAAAAAAATAGAATAATTCCTGTCTATCTACCTAGCCAAGAGTGCCTTGTATCTTAAGTTACTGTGCCATGTATGTAGATATTTACAAAGCCTACTTTCAGCCCCAGGGGTATAGTTTACTGTGCCATAGAGAGAATAAACTGATTTAATTCCACTATTTCCCATTGGCAAGACAGCAGAAATGCACTAAGAAAGAAGTCCAGCTGTTCCTTTTTACTAGTGGTCTTCCAACACTCTTTTTTTTAAAAAGTTGTCCACCTACAGCTAGCAGGCAACATGAAGGGAACAAATGAAAAGAGGTGACCACAATATTACATTGTTCTATTCTAAAACTTCCCTAACCCTATTCTTCACTCCCACCAACAGGATTTTCCTTTCCTTCCCCCCCCTGTTCCAGAGGATTTATTTTTTTGTGTTCTTTGCACTGCTCTGAAAATCCATACAAAGAGTTCATGCTTTCTTCCTGCAGCACTGCAGAAAAGGTTCGGTTTCCAGGAGAAACTCTTACTCCATGCACTAACTGAACGGAATCTTCTCCAATGCAGAGTCAATAGGTTCACCATCACCTTCCTTAAGCACCAAAATTTGAGCAGCTTGGTAGAATGGTCCCAGAGGCCTTGGTAAATATATGTGGAAGCCAATGAAGAAAGAAAACTAGTTCAAGATCAAACATTTGATCTATGTTAAAATAAACTGAAGATGACCTCAACATACAGCAAGTCATATGGCATAACTCACTGACACTTCTTAAAGTCTTACATACTGCCTTCTTTACATTAGACACATAAGGACTAGACTTTGTAAAAGAAAGAAATGCATGAGAAGAGTGTAAGTAAACTTCACTGGAATTCAGTGAAATTAGACTGTTAACATCCTTCAGGCAGCTTTAAAAAAAGGCTTCACACAAAACATTCCAACCTATCTTTTCCCATTTTAAAGTCTTTACATATTATAGTAAAGCAGCAAAGGCCACAGTGCCTTTTTCTCCTTCAGATTATTTTCTAGTTTATCTTCACATTTATATATCAGGTCTTTGTGTGTTACCTATCTCTTAAGAGTAGAAAATTAGCAGAACTAAGACATCAGAAGACAGCGGAAACTAAAAAGTTTGAGGAAAAAAATATTCTGATCCAGACTATTTATATTTCTGTATTTTAGTCAGTAACTAACAACTTCTCTGACATACTCTTATAAAAAAAAAGAGTCAGAGTTACTCTCTCCACTTTTAACTAAAGAGCATCTGAACATATTTCCCAAACAAAACCAGGGATGTTGAGACCTAGTTTATAGAAACCAAAAGACTTAGATGGCAGAAGAGGGCTAAGGAATAAATTAACACTAATTTAGGATAGATATCCCACTTTAAACTTCTTTTTCAGAAAAAGTCTAAGTTTCTTCTCTCAACTTTGATTTAGAATTTCTCCTTCCCCACAACAGTAAAGCTTTAAGGTCAAGAATGGAAAAAATGGCATGAATGCAATTTTTAGCACAGCAGATACACAAATACTTTTCCCTCTCAGTATCCCAAAGTATTTTAATGCACCACTTTCCACTAAACCAACCACAAACAAATGTTTAACTTAGAGTTATGGCTGTTAATATGTAATCTGTTACCTGGATTAAATTAAAATTAAAAAAAAAAAAGGCAGAAGGCCTCTCTAGCCACCTAATCACCATATCAATGACACATGCCACAACAGAGAAGCACTAGTTTATTTGATTGATCATGGTAGATAAACTCCAAATAACAGAGAAATTAACAAATGCTTGACATTTGCTCAACATCCATTATTCTGACACTGCTTTCAGGATTTCAAAGCCTGGGAGTATGCTTAATCAACATTCATATTCCCCAGTGAGCTACAGGCACCATATTGCGCCCCGCCTTAGTACTGATGAAAACTGCATATTGGCCATTTCCAAAATGTTCTGGGACTCCACATAGGGCCCCTTCTCTCCCTTGTTCCTGTTCTGCAGTTTTCTTTTAAACACTTCCAAGACAAAAGCATCTGCCAGTTTTTCTCTCTGGGGATGTATGCAAAATGAACTTAACAGTTTTAAGGCAGGAGAAACCCTCACATCTAAATTCATTCATAGGACAGAAAAGGGCCTAAGAGGCCTCTCCAGGGACAAAACCCTGCTGAAATTTTCCCCGACAACAGTGGGAGCTTTATAAAATCTAAGTCCAGACAATTTCCAATTCAAATGCCCAGCATAGCATGACCTTTGTCAGATCTATGAGCCCTAGATGCACCCACTATTTTTTTATTCTAACCAGCACAGACATTAGACAGGGCACTACTGCTAAGCAGGAGGTTGAATATTTGCATGCTCTTCTATTGTGAAAATGTAACAGTGACAGCACTGTGTCGAATTCTTTTCCCCCTAGAACTTTAACTCCATAGGAGAGGCATAGCTGACAGATGACTCTCCCAACATCTGTGTTATGTACACTGCACAGCTGAGGAACCCTGGATCACTGTCACGGCTTCTCAGAGCTGACCTACACCTTTCTTATATCTACCCATGATCAAAAAAAGTAAAATAAAAATTTGAAAACGCCGGTTTTTAAAATGAAAAGTAAATATGGCAAGAAAGATTAACATAATTTAGTCATTAAGCTGTTCACATAGCAGCTCACCATATGTTGTATAAATGTCCTATACAAAATAATTTATCAGACCTGACACGTTGCACATCATATTGTATTATTTAATATGCTTACTAAAATTTCATGGATCAAGCGCCACTTCTGAAAGCATGCAGAAAGCCCTAGAAAATGTTTCTTCATCGTCCATGATTTATTCTGATTACCTTTTACAGCTACATGATAAAGTGGAACTTGCAAAATTACGAGGTTAAGGTTTACACAGCTATTCCTTCATATACTACACTATAACAAATGGCTCCACGTCTACATACCATTTTACTTGCATTTAATATTCAGAAGCACATGAAACTAAGCATGCTGCTTTCCATTGCAAAGTTTAATAATTTTAACTGGTTATTTCAGTAAACATCCCGATCTACTAATGAAAAGTTCCACTGAGATAGATATACATATCTCCCCGATAAAAAGACTAAAGTGTTAAGAATTACAAAATAAACTAAAGCAAAAAATTAATGTGATTCATGTTGACTAACCCAAACCTATCTACTTAGAAATATATTATACAGTAGCTGAAACATTTGAATAACATTTTTAAATTATTAAGATTTAAAATGTTAGAATGGCAAGCATCTACACCTAGATAAATGGACAAAATTATCTACCCAGAAACCTCAAAATCACAAAAGTAACAATGTGTGAGAGTTATCACCTGTCATTGGTAAGGTTACATTAAAACAAAAAGCGTAAGCAAGAAGTTTGTGCATAGTAGTTGCTGGGCAGTCAGTGGGATTTGTTTGGAAAAAAACACTCTACACTTAGGCAATTTACCAAATCATAAATATTTAGACTGAAACCATGCATTTATTCCATAAAGAACTGTCTTCCTTTTTGTCTTTCAGACCACTGATGTCAAAAGAACAGAATACAAATGAGATAAAAAGTAGTTCAACCTCTCTTTTTGGTCAGTAATTAAATTCTCCTGTTTCTAATAACAGGATAAAGGAAAACATATTCCTGTGACAGGTAACTCATTGCAATGAGGTCATTAAACACTGTATTTGGAATAGAACTTGATTGGCCTATAGGAGTATCTGCCAGCTGATCAAAGTAAAACTTTTTTTAAGCTCTGTAAGATCCAGAACTCTAGGTTATGAGTTATTTTTATCTTTTTATATTTTCTGTATCCAAGATAATGCACTTGTCTAGGAAAAGACATTGTTCAGCTGTGCTGAAACCTGAAAGACAGTAGCGCTGATAACACGCATTTTATATTAATGCTGGAAATGGATAATGTTCAATAGCCTTTTAATCTGCAGGAACCTACACTCTCTGACTATTAGTTGTTGTACTTTGCACCAGCTGTAGCCTCATAATGCACATCTGCATTCCACAGAAGTAGTGCAATAAAGAACCGGATGTTATTGGTTTCGATAGCAGACATATAAACTTCTGCCATCTCCTAGCCAACCACAACTGGAAATGGAGGTATGTGGTGTCCTTATTGCTGTCTGTGTCCTCAATTAACAATGGGGAACTCCAAAAGACCTGCTATATTAATTCTGTCACAAAAGTAAGTATTACCTCCACGTTGGTCAAAGTTTTTATGTTGTCTTTGAAAGAGTTGCAGACAGGCTTCATTACACAAGATACTACCTTGGCTATCACATGAATCTTACTCAGAGAAATACTTGACAACATTCTGCTTTCTGTCAAGAAGAATATGTGCTATCTTAGGGCATTTTTATTCAATGTTGAAGATTCTGGATTTATCTGGGAATCGATGCTACCAAATGTTTCCATGACCTTGCAGTCCTAAATACAGATATGCAAGCAGAAGACATTCCCCAGCACCACATGCTGACCTGAAGCCATTTTGCCAGTTTGGATGGACAGCAACACTTGCTTACATATCCTGTTCAGATGAGAAGGATAACACAAGGGACTGAACTTCAAGAATTCCCCAGCATAAAGGAATGAGACTGTCACTATCAATCAGACAACTGGACATCATGAAGTGTGGGTATCACTACCACATTCAAAATGTTATGAACCGTAGAATTTTAAAAAACAACCAAACGAAACTCCTAGATAAAAATGCTTTAGTTGGTGACAAAACAGAAGTTTTCAATCTAAAGGGTTCACAAATCAAAATGTTTTTCCCACAACATGCATGGATTCCCATTTGGCAAATTTAAGCCTGCTGATGAGAAGTTCACTTCCTTTGAATTCTTCATTTGAAGTCCATGGACAACAGGGATCCCATGAAATACAAACTGAAAAGTAATGATACAGTGTGAAATCTTAGTATGCCAATGGGAGTCTGAAATCTGCTTGCATGGCACCAATTAGTCAAACAAACAAATGAACTAGGCTTTTAACCATCACCTGATCTAAAGAAAACAGAGCAGCATTTTTCCACTCTTCCAATGCCATTGGGTTTTTTTTTTTTTTGCAACAATACTCTATCATGCTGGTCTTCAAAGATATTTTAAGTAGGATCAGTGTTCCATATTTTTACAGAAATTAATCCTTACCATTATTTCACTCATTTTGAAGTGCAATGCATGCTCCTGAAATTTTCACATTGCAAACAGATAAGGTATTTTCGCCAGGAACTTAAAGGAATAAACAATTTAAAAATCACTCTCATAGAAGCATATATGTTATTTTATTAAGTGATGCGATAAGCTATGGGGCTATCAAGACCAAAACGGTTGTAGTCATTAGTTTAAGTAATAAATCATAGGTCCTGCCAACAATGGCAGCAAACAGATGCTAACAGGAAAACATATTATTTAATATTGTCATGTGTTATAAAAATGTAAGTGTTTAGGATATATCTTAAATTTTTATATTAATATGCATTTAATATATTACTGTTTTGGCACACACAAGAAACAAATTTATAGGTCTCATTCAGCTTTTGCTTTCTCTTCTGTGAACACAGAACAGATTCCTGAGGGAAAAAAAGCTCAAGAAGTGACTGTTTCAAACAGATATTTGCAACACAATCAAATTGTCTTGCTGATTTGAAATAAATATCATAAGCACTGAATCTCATTAGAAAATGAAAACCTTTATGTGCCTTTATGTGAACAGAACTTTTCCCTGAAAGTTCTTAGGAAATTCAGATAACTATGAAGTTTATCTACATACATGGACAGCAAAAGATCTTAGCATTTGCTACAAAGTTAAAAAAATAATTCTGTACAATCCTTACAAGCAGAATGTCAGTACTGAGTAACTCTGGACCAGCCTGGTAAGTTACAAAAACTGTAGAAGTTTTCTTTTTCATTGTGTCTTATTATTTATTTCCTAGATTGGTTAAAATAATACCATGAAACACTACAATGATTTTCACCAACTGCATCCCTTGCAAAAATCCCCAAACCAACCCAAAATCTATGTTACTTATTAAAAACAGTATCTATTCCATTCCTTTGATTCATAGCCACTGTCCTCTCAGGACACTGAAAGCTGAGAATGACCTGATTCAAGTACTCCAAGTGTGGGAAATGCCAATTATGCCTTTTAGCAAGCCCAGCCACACTAAACAACCTCTGTGCATACACCTTTTCCAGCACTGCATCTCTGCTGCCGTACAACCTGCTGCATAAGGTCCCCTTGTAGGAGGGTCAACTGTTTCAAAGATCACTTCTTTATCCAAACATTTCTGGTTTGCTTTAAGGGAACTGTTTGGATACTAACACTCCTGTTTGCATTCTGTTTCATTTTCATTTACAATCAAGTCCTCCAGGTATGAACACAGTTCCTTTCTTTGAAGTGCTTCACTCAATGCTTTAAAACACTTGAGGAAGCAGTGATCAGAGTATGGAAACTAAATTTTCTTCATTAAATCTACTGAAGCAGATATTAAAAATGCATTTAATATACTGGGGATGGCTGGTGGGCATCACTGACTGTGACAGGCCGGTTACTGATGAGCTGCTGTCAGACAGCCTTCTCAGCAGGGATCTGTGTCTAAGGCTGCTGAAGGACAGCAATATCTTCCCTTGTGTGCAAGCTCTATTCATCTCCCAAGTATTTACTAAATCACAGACCTCTGCACACAAACCCAGTGTTTCAGCGCATGCTAACAAATGATGGATGGCCTAGTCAATTCGTTATGTCCTGAAAGCGTGATTTCCTGCCATTCCAATCATCAAACCTCTAGAGCCTTCAGAGCTGATCAGTCCTGGAGAATATATTTTGCAGGCTCTATTAAAGGAGTAGAGGTTCTTTCCATTAGTCTCAAACTTTTTTTTTAATTCTTCCTGCCTGATTTAAAGAGAACTCCCTCCTCCTTCCAACATCACCACCACTACCACTCTATCTGCATATTCAGAGCGTGCACTGTTAGCATGTTAGTAAAATAGCACCCCTGGAACACCAGCCAGTTAAAAGGACAGATTTTGTTTGTGACATATATAAAACATTATTTAAAATAATCTATATGTTTTTATTATGGAATCTAGACAGCCTCCAAAACATTTTGTAACTTAGCTTCTTTGATCAAATACCTTTAACAGGAAGGGAGTACTCAAAAGGACCCATTGTCTTTGTACATGCCTAGTGAAACATGAGAGCTCTCTTAATTGTGTTCCCTCCAAAAGCATAAGCCATTTAGGAATAAACTTCCGATGTTCCAAAGACAGGTCAGCTGTCAAATAAAACTTCTAGATTTTGCCCTCCTCATAGGAAGGTAATATACTTGACAGTCTTTATTCTACATGCTAGAGGTGAAATTTTATTTAGCTTACCTTTTCAATGAGCCACAGGAGCTGAATATACATACCTCACACTTCTTATTCTGAAACACTGAGCTTCAAACAAGTTAGTCCACAGCTGCTGAAGGGTTAGCTGCGCACAGTACGACATAGTTTTTGAAGGTGGTATAACAGATATGAGTAAACTTTAGGTAAACAAACATTTGGTTACTCTGAAATGCAAAGACCTTGGATTTCTTTGCTTGCTAGGTGTGATTCAGCCATAACCAACACAAACCAATCCACATTGCCCTACCATTCACCTCAACCTTGACCTGGAGATTAAACTCACTTTTATTGCACACAAAGGTCATCTGTGTTAGGTCAAAATTCAAAGTCCCCTGTCAGCTAAGGTTGATATATTCCAACCTTTCCTACTCTAATGCATCAAATTTTTCATGGTGAGGTCATATTCAGCAGACAGTGTATTCAGCAATTTATCGTGCCATTGTAATATAGCCCAGAATATGATTGTCCAAAAAACAACACATGAATAAAATATATTCTTCCCTGATGTAGCAAATCCCCTTTGCTCATAAAACTCTAGCCTAGACCTGTTTGCAGGCTTCAAAAGAATGATACAGTATGGAACTGTTTCTGAAATACAATCAAGAATTACCATTTTTATCATCTTTGTCCATAAGCACAAGTAACATGAATATAACAGTATCCTAAAATCCACAAGTCAATTAAAATGCACATATGGTCAGTGTTAAAACTTCCACTTCATCCTTCCTTAACAACCACCATAATCTGGCCCTTAAATCTACAGACATCTGTTGGTCTGTCTGATGACACCAAGCTTGCTTTAGAATGAAATATTCAGAAAAAACAGTGCCATAAGACTTATACTCCTATGCTACTGGTGATTATCACAACCATGGAAATTCTGAAGTGGCAAAAAGCACAATCAAATTAAATTGCACGAAGCAAAATAGCACACTGTGACCAACACAACTCCCACAGCTTTGACATATAAAAGGATTTTCTTTCTATCTTTTCTTCTTCTCCTTCTTTCCCTTTCTTTTTACCTTTTCTCCCCTTCTCTCTCTGTTTTAGTTTCCTTTTCTCTTTCCCTTCTTGTCTGTGTTTTTCTCTTTTTTCTGTCTTTATCTTTTTCTTCGTTTCTGTTTCTCTTTTCTCTCTGTATCTTTTCCTTTCTTCTCTTTCTTGTTCACTCTCTTTCTTTTCTTATGTATTAAACAAGAGCATCTAACACACAGCTACAACAGACTCAGAATGCATTTTCAAATTATAAGGAACTAATTTCCACGTCTGCTTCAAGAGGCCCCCTCCAATCACTGTATGTCAACAACAAATCTTCAAAGGATGTAAGATTGGCTTCTAAGTGGTTTGTATAAATTCCTCAAGGCCAAAAAGGCTTTCCCTTTACCCAGCCAAAATGAATTTCACAAGTGTAATAAGTCCTGTTCTGTGTGGTTTTTATTTTTTTATATATATATATATAAAATGAACTGTACTCCATATGGTAGCATTTCCCATATTGGCAGGGGAAAAGGTTAAGAGAAGGAAGACACTTAGTAGCACTGAGGAATTCAGAAAATACAACCTTAATTTTAAATACGTATTTCAAGCAAAATTTCAAGACCAACCTTCCAAAATAATTTTGCATTTTGCTGGGATGGACAAGATATGTGAGAATGCTTCTAAGGGAAAGGATAGTTACACTTATAAAAACTAGAAAAGAAAACTACAATGGATGTCCCTTAAAATTAACTTCCATGTTGATATATGCTTATACATCATCTACCTTTTAGTTAATATATAACACATAATTCAAAAAAAATCCCCTTTCCATCTATTTCCAAAGAAATCCAGAAGGCATCTGTGTCCTGAAGACCTAGAATTTACACATACCAATGTAAGAATTTTCTGTCTAAATCCTGTCTTCTGTGTGACCTGGTCTTGGGAATCCTGCTCTGGCAGAGGGGTTGGACTAGATGATCTTTACAGGTCCTTTCCAGCTCCTAACATCCTGTGATCACTTGATATGCTCTGGGAACAAAGACCATATGCATTTCAATAATCAAACATGAAGTTACATATGTTAAAACTGAATAGCCATACTCAAACATCAAGTACAGCAATATGAACTTGTGCATCACTTTTCTCTTAGTTATTGGGGAAAAAAAAGGAACATGGGGAAAAAAAAGAGTTCTCTCACATTTGTGCCAGCTTCTGCTACTTCTCTACTGTAAGAAAAACTCTTCCTGATCACTAGGAAGGAAGCTCTCACACAAAGGACACAAACAGGTCAGTACTTTGAATAGATGCACAGACGAGAAGACCTGCACACAGCAGCTGCTATAAATTCTAATATTCTGAAACTCTCTATATACATAGTTTGCACTAGATAGAGAGAATGCTGCTTTTACAGAAATAAAAGTGAAGGTACTGAAAGGAAAGTTGGACTAGAGGCACTAAGTTTGCTTAACAACTTTAAGTACGAAAGAGAAACAATACAGGCTGCACTACTCATGCTATGGAAGAATATAGCTGTTCCAGATGGAATGGAGTATGTTTCACAACAGTTTAATGCAAGACCTTAAAAAGCACATATTTTTGGAATCTCTAAAAGACGCAAGGCAATTGAGCCAACCTGCACTGTCAGGAAGTTTCTGGAATCCCCAATTAAAGCATAATGTACTCTAAGAAATTCAGAGACTCAGAACAGAACCAAAACAGGAAAAAGTCTGCAGAAGGAAAAACAACATAGTACCATAATGAATTAGGTCAGCAAACCTTACACTCTTAGAAGGTTTGGTAGAGATCAGAGGAAGATTGAATCAAGGAAACTGTACCATTCAAAAAGAACTGGATACAAAGAAGAGCAGCAAACTATCTACAAGGTGTCAATTTGACAGGGGTTCGGTCGTTTGTCAATCGTTCTGTTGGTAAGAAGCTTCAGGAAAACCTTCTGAAGAGAAAATATATATTCTGCCATACACAGAAGAACTTAGGTGGCAGGGTTTTTTGGTTAGGGTTTTTGGTTGGTTGATTTGGGGTTTTTTTGGCCCTCCTTGGAAACAATTAAACTGAAATACTAGAATATCAGCTTGCATATGAATCAAACCCTTAGAAGCTGGACTTTTCTGGACAAGTTAAAATAGTTTTTGAATACAGTAAAAAGTTTAAAGGGCTAGCCTACATCATGCTACCATCAACAGGTAACTCACATGCAAAAGCTTCTACTCGTTGGCAGCTCTTTCTATTATTTAAGAACATAAAGCACTGAAAAGAAAGATACTGTAACTTTTTCAGAGTATTAACTTCAATATCCTACATTTCCAAAACTTGTTCTACAATGGGTAATCCAATTTAGACATTAGGTATCATTAAACAAGAACAGCAACACAGAAGAACATGAGCCCATAGCTAAAGAAAAGGCATACGAATAAAATGTGAAAATTACAAATTAAAACCACAAATTATTAGCAAGTAGCTAAATTCAGGTAAGAAACAAAGTAGAAAATGTGATACACTTTAGAAATGCACTACACAGAACATACAGAATTTCCAGCCCAGTAGTGTATATGTTAAGAAGCTCAAAGGACCTATGTCCCATGGCAAAGATTTATTGTGCTTAGTGCTCAAAATTACATTTTGATAATCCTCAGGTCATCCAAAAATCATACTCTTAAACATGAACATATTAGAAGACAACCATTAAGCATGTAACAAATATTTTAAGAATAAATAAATACACGGGTAATTGGTAGGCATTGAATACAGTGTAGCACTAGCTGAAAAAGAACAGCAATTCGATTCCTAAGTTTCTATTTCTGCAAAGTAACTGGATTTTAAGCAAAGTAGGCTAAATCCATGTTGTCTGAAATGCTACAGGATTATAAAAAAATAAGGTCTCAATGCTTCAATATAAACAGTATTAGAAGCAGTCTATTTTGGACTATTTGACATCAATAAATCACATGGCGACACGCTTTTGAAGCAGTAATCTCACCTGCTGAATTAGTTCAATAATAGAGCACAAACTACCCAGCTACAAAACTTTTGATTCACAGGTCATGTTGGCAGCCACTACATAGCTTACCTATACACAGTAAATTGTGGCAGTATTTTTATGGAAATAACAAATTACTCTTAGGGAGAAATGACAGAACAAGAACAGGCCGATAGCAAAGTGGGAAAGATACTTTACACAAATAAGAGGCATAAACTGTGAATCTTCAAAAAACAAAGCAGACAAGAGAGGAACCAATAGATAAGATGGTACTAGGAGAAAAAAAACCAACAAAACAACAACAAACCCCTAAGCAGATTAATGCAGAAATCCAAGGACTCTTAAGATCTATGAGGCAGCAGGAACCAGTAATACTTGAAAACTGTCAATTTATGTATTGCATTACCGGTGGAATACTGATCCTTCCTAGGGAAAGATTGAAAGTGCAAGGTGAAAGCAGCTATTATGGATGCTAGTACCTTCCAGTTTGATTCAGCAACCGTTACCATATAATAATGACAAACTGGTTCTGGGCACCTTCAACACACTGCAAATGCCATGACAGATTCTGGAACATTTTCTTAAAAGACCAAATTAGAAAGCTGGAGGGGGTGGTGGGGCTTGTTTGATTTTGGTTTTCATAAAGAAAAGAATTGGCCAAAAAGGCCAATCAGACCCTTCTCAACCTAGAAGAGAATAAGAGAGGTTCTAGATTCTAAGATACGTTCTCCACAGTTACAAAACATATCACTGGAAAAGCCTCCTCTTTCACACTTAAGATGGCACCCCAGTTTATAAATCTTTGCAGAGGGCCTCTTTTACAAGACAATGGTTATAAAAATTGCCTTTCTCTCACATTATTAACATGCATCTATTTCAATGCATTTTCCCTTGCTGCTAAGGCAAGAAGTGGCCTTGGAATGCATTATTTATTTTTTTTAAAAACATACATCTCAAAAATCTTTAGGTCAACATATTTTGCTATGTCCAACTCTTTCTCCGAGGGTCTGCTGCATCTGCTCTGCTAGGAGAAATAAACAAAAGACAACAAAGAAACATCACTTGCTGTGCCATTCATAGAAAGGAGACATGCAGACTTCCTCAAAATATACTTGACAAGGATTTTTAAAAAATATATCAACTCATCATTCAAACAGAATAGTTTAGCCTTCTCCTAGGATGGGAAAAAAAATCAGAAGAGGACTACAAGGAAAATTCAAAAGACATTCTCATTTCATAATGTGGATAACAAGGTAACAGTATGTTAAGCCACCAAATCATGGAAGCAACTACTACAGCTAATCTCTGCTTTTCAGTGTTCACCACACCTAAGCCAGCTCCTTTAGAAAAAGCGTAATTTTTTTTCCTGATAGAACTATACACTGTTATTAGCAAATAGTTTTTCAGGAGTCATTAAGTTCTGAAACTGAGGAGTTAATGGATCGTTTGCAGCATCAAAGGAATGGGGGGGCAGGGGGTAGTAAAAAGTATCCACAGAAAGGCCTAGTCTTTTTCTGACACATTTTCTGTATTACAGACACTCCTGTGCCTATGGATCTGTCTTGGATGAGGGTTCCTAGATACACTGATTGACCTGGTAAAGCACCCTAAATTCTAACCTTCTTTGATACAGACCTATATGGAGATTAGAAAAAAAACTCATAGAATCATAGAATGGCTCAGGTTGGAAGGGACCTTAAAGATCATTTAGTTCCAACCCCCCCGCCATGGGCAAGGATGCCAATCACTAGACCAGGTCGCCCAGGGCCACATCCAGCCTGGCCTTGAACACCGCCAAGGATGGGGCATCCACAACCTCGCTGGGCAACCTGTTCCAGTGCCTAACCACCCTCCTGGTAAAGAAATTCCTCCTAATCTCCAACCTAAATTTCCCCTCTTGCAGCTTGTAACCATTTCCCCTCGTCTTATCACAGTTTGAGAGTCTAAAAAGTCTCTCCCCTTCTATCCTATAGTCCCCCTTTAGGTACTGGAAGGCAGCTATGAGATGCCCTCGAAGCCTTCTCTTTTTAAGGGTGAACAACCCCAACTGTTTCAGCCTTTCCTCATAGGGGAGGTCCTCCAGTCCTTTAATCATCTTTGTGGCCCTCCTCTGGACTTGCTTTAACAGGTCCACATCTTTTTTATGCTGAGGAGCCCAGAACCGGACGCAGTACATCATGTACATGTGTATGCATGCATGCATGTATGCACACAATCACTCTCTTCCAATTCCATTAGCATCAAAGTGATAAAGCCAAGTCTAACCTCCTCAGACATATGCTGTGGTAGGAAGTAGTTTCCCAAGTTGCACATATACTGTGCAAGGTGAGCTGGGTTCCCAACAATGCAACTCAATGAACCACCCATACTGCTTTAGCTTCACTTCTTTATAACAGTGCTATCTCCTCAGCCTGATTTTTTTTCCTACCTACATTACACATTTTCCTGAAAGGAAATTTCACTGACAGTTTAAAAGCCTAAGTTAGTTGGCTCTTCATCCATTTACTTTGTTACACACAGCTTCAGACAGCTTTCTCAGCCATGCTTGTGGTGAGATTAGCAAGGCTGATTCAGAAAGCTTGGGAATAATGTTTTGTTTTACTTATTTCTCTCTCTCTCTCACAGGAGTAAACACAGCACTTTAAAAAACCTACAATCTCCTATATTACCTCTGGTGATCTAGAGAGAGCACCACTCCACACCTCACAGAACGTGATTTGGTTTCCTGTCCAATTCAGTACTAGTAATCCTTCCCCCAAAACTGAAAACAGAGAAAAACGTCATGATAAGGCCTTTACAACTCTGTTGTTGTTGGCAGTAATCAAATTTTGGCAATGAATATCTGTTCATGGTGCACATCATCTCATATACACCCTTACATGCTAACTGATCATTTACAAATATCTTTTACAATTCTGAGCACAGCTCAAGTGAGGAAGCAGATGCATGATAACACCTAAGATGGTAATCCCTTTTCCAGCCTTCAACTAGAGAGCAGCACCACATAAAGAGCTATGGGTCCAGAAATCCCCTTCTCCCCTAGCCACAGGGCAGTGGTATCACAGGCCAGATTCCACTCTTGGTCTCAGCTACAGAGGAATGACCTGAGCCTTAAGACTTCAATCACGTAAGAAAAACCTACGTGGTGTTTAAGAGCCTCACGAAGGGACCCAGAAGCTTTTATTTGGAAGTTTGCTGGGGGTGAGGGGGAAGCACTCTTTATTTTGTGCCAACTTCCCAGGTCAGAGAGTGAAAATTACCCAGTTCATAGAAATAGCTTCAAGAAGCTGGCGCTTGCCGTCGATGACCGTGTGCGTGACCAAGTGATTTTGTACCTTGTGGGGCCTGAACTGAGGGCACCGGCTGGAGCAGGCGGAGCGACCCCCTGCGGCCCCACGCCCGCCAGCAGCGAGCTTTCAGGCCGCAGCCCGGGGCCGAATCGCCCGCCCCCCGCCGGGCAGCGGTCCGGAAGGACAGGACGCACTTACCTAGGGAACTTCTCCTTCAGCTTCCTCAGGCTCTGCCGGGTGGGCTGCACGTGCCCCAGGAATTGGGCTATTTCATCATACTGGGCTTTGGTCAGCTTCATGCCTCCCACCACCTACCTCACGGCGCCAGCACTGCGCTACGGCGGGGTGGAAGGGCAAGGGAGCAGACTGCGCCACCCCTGCCCCGCGGCTGCGCCGGGCGGCGAAAGCCAGAAGATCAGTTATGGGGGAGAGGGGGTCGCGGCAAACCCGGGGCGCCCTTTCCTACAAGCCCGCTGCCGAGACAGTCAGGGGCCGCCGCAGCACCCGCTTCCCAGAGCTCCGCCTCGCTGCCCGGCAGGGGCGGTACGGGGAGGAGAAGTGGGGAGCAGAGCGCAGCAGAGCAGGGCGGGGAGAGCCGCCATCCCGCGCGACTGGGCTCTGCGCAGCCGCGCAAGCAAGAGGAGAGTTCGCACCGCCTGGGCGCCGCCGTGCCCGTTGCGGAAATGGCGCTGGCGTGTGGGTCTTGTAGCTCTTTGCGTTGTGTGCCGAGGCAGCCTAGTATCCCTCGCCTGAGGGCGGAGGAGGCTGCTGGCCGCCTGCTGGCTGGGGACGTGACACTGTTGTGCTCCCCAAACAACTCCTTGCTTTAGCGTCCGCGAGGGCAGAAAGAGTTGGTGGGGCGGAGGCGACAGAGGGTGCCTCTGCTACGCCCTCATCATGCTGCCATCGCGGTTCTCGGGTGCCCCAAGGCTGAGGACGCGGGCGGGAGCCGGATCAGGAGCCGGACGGGGCCCTGTGTGTCAGCTGTCTGTCCTGTGCCCAGAGATGGGGTGTGTAAGCCCTGCTGTATTACGGCTTGAAAGTTTAATTTTCAAGGTTATTTTCAAAAGGCACTTTTAAGTGGTTGTTTCTTTCGGCTTAAGTAAAAAGTAAGTGCTGCAGTAGTGAGGTTTTAGGGCTGTGGATCGTTCAGGGCCCTGGCGTTACCGGCCTGCAACCTCGTGCATGCAAACAGAAAGGCCTCCTGCTAAATTTTGGAAGAAAATTATCCCGAGTTTGTGCTTGGGTTTACTTCGAAGTTTGCTAGGCCTCAAACTTAAGCAAATGATATTACTAAATATCATGTAAATACAGTAAGTATGTTGCAAGCCTTAGTTTTTGTGCTGGACATTTTTAATTCTTCTATTGAAGAATGTGGAAGATAGATAAAAGCCGTTTTATAAACGTCTTGATACTAGAAGTTATGAAGAGAATTAACTCTGCATTTGGCTGAGGAATATAAATGCTCCTTTTAATGTTAATCACATTAATGAACTATATACCAGCTAGTGAAGTCCTAATGTTCAAGTTTAATCAAAGAAATTTTTTTCAAATCTTAGTAACTTAATTTTTTGGCTTTGTGGATGCTAGGTTCTGTTCACTTGCTTTTTCTCTTGAAAGGTCTAGGATCACATTTTAAATGGTTCTGTGCTTCTTAGTGAGGAAGTTTATGAAGCTTCTTGCAGGAGTACAAGATCTGGAACTTCAAGAGAAAATGAATAGCATGGGTATGTCAGCAAAGTCAGTCATTTAAGAGTATTTGTGAGAGTGGTTTCTAATTGACCAATGACCAGTGAACCCTCTATCACCTAATCCTCCTTGGATTTTAGTGAGTTTTGTTTGGAACCAGGAGCCTTTCTGGAACCAGCTATTTCTGGTAGTATGGCCTAAATATAAATGTTTGAAACTTATGAATTGCCCCTGAGTAAAAGAAAATACAGTGAAGCTAAGCAAAATGACAAATTCCATTCCTTATTCAAAGACTAAAGAATAATGTATGAAATTGAAAAAGAATATTATTTTAAAAGAGAGTATTATTTAATGTAAAGATACTTAATTTTCTTTAGTTCTTTCAAGTAGTATCCTTAATAGTAGGAGGTATGTGTGTTGGAGGAAAGGAAGTGTTCCTTTCAATCTGATACCCACTTTAAAGGCCCATCAGGATGTAACTTCTGTGGGCTATAGAAAGGGTCGTTTCCCCCTATCTTTTTAAAAAATTAGAATGACTACTTTTTCTTTTGAAATAGATTTAAAAAAAAAAAAGTACTACCAATACTACTGCTCCTTTAGATACAATCAATAGTGCTTTTTTAAAAAACAAAACAAAACAATACCAACAAACAGCATCTTCATGTCTTTATTGTGGAATAAGTTCCAGAAGACATGTTTAAAAAACATGTTACTGTCTCTAACTTCTCTCTCTGTTCATTTCACTTGCTCACTAGTACATGATCTTGATTATTTTTTTTTTTTAATAAATCGAATTACACTTGGTCTGCAATGCACAGAGGTGAAATAGGTTAGAACTGCAGTCTATGGACCAAACTACAAACATCCACATCCAATGCATGTATTAGATATATATAAAATAAGTTTTGTAGGCTCTCCTGGAGCAAGGTTTTGTAGTTTTCAAAATTATCTTTCAAAAAGAGTAAATAATCTAGCATGAAGATTTACTAAAACTAGGAGGAGCTAATATCATTCTGTCATGAGGAGGTAACAGCCTTCGAAGATGTGAACTGCTGCTTGTCGTTGCAGAGAAGGATTTTGCACAGTGAAATGCAGAACATAGATGGGAAGTTCTGTATGCAAATTATAAGCCTAGAGTAGTTAATACAGAACTATTCCAATGAAATACTCAAAATCCAATGAGGAAAAAAAGAGATGATCCTAGAAGAAAGAATTCATTAAATACTTTTTTTCTTAGTAATTAAACTGCCACTGTAGTTTTAGTATATAAAACAAACATCAGACCATGTATAATTAAGGACATCTATATTGTAAGATGATGTAGATGGTGGAGATTTGCACAAATTCAATAAGCAGCTGAATTAAATACATAAGAAAAAAAGGCATAAAGTACTTCAAATTACTTTTGGCTCAGGGAGTCTCAGAACTGGAAATGGTTGCATGCTGGGGGACATTCTCAGGAAGTAACTATGTGCTTGCTTTGCTCTTAGATTGTTTCCTTGGTATCTGCCTGTGCCAGCTGCTTGTGACTTTTGCCTTGGGGATGGGTTCCAGTCCATCTATTGTAGAAAATATGTTTCTTTCTAAGAAGGACAGAGGACTAAATAGAAAGAAACTATGGGAAAAACAAATGTTTGGGAATGACAAATGAAGGGGAAAAAAGGAACAGGACATGTAATCTATAGGGCGAAAATAAAACCAGGGAGACAAACACCTGGCAGAGGACTTCCAGTAATGAACATCATTCCTTGCAGGTAGTCTTGGCCACAGTTGGTACAAGACAGTAGCTAATGAACCCTTAGTCTGGTTTTTATTTTGTGTCATTTGATAGTTCAGCTGTGATATTCGTAGGTGTCTCCCATTACTTTCAGATGATGATTGCATAGTGTGATTTACAGCCAAGTTCAGAGTTAAAATACCATTCATTATTCTCCACAGAGCTGAAAACCACTGTGTTTTGAGAATAGGTAATTATAGTATGATATTATGAAGAATCAATTAAAAGTGCAAATTTTTATTTGATTTTTATGACTTTACAGATGACTTTTTATTTTACAACCCCATTTCTTCATAGACAGACAGTCTCTGGTCCATGTTGATTTCTGGAACAAAATTAATTCAAAGACTGCTAAGAGTCATACATATTTTCCAGTCTCTTGATTGTAGATGCAAGTGTTGGAAACTACAGTAAGACTAGAATCTCATTTGCAACTGATTGGAGTGCTTTTTGTAATTTTGTAATGCTTGTAATATTCCCACTTAATTCAGTTTGATGCACATGTTTCTGGAAGTATTTCTCAGTCTTTTGATAAATTGTGTGATTTTTGTGTTGTGAAATTCAGCTTTTCTTATTTTTTTGTATCGTAAGAAAACTGGAGCATGTTTCCACTTGGTAGCAACTGTATCTGTAACAGGTCTAATAAACACCTTTGCAGGATATAGTTGTTACCTCGTAAACAAGGAGAACTCTCAGTCTCTCTGAAAGTGATTTTGCTGTGAAACAAACCATGATATCTTCAGTATGTACTAAACAAACAAAAAAAGGAACAGTTGGGCTATACATCATTGTTAAACATGAACTGTTTTGCCAGTTCATGAGATGCTATGTATTAATTAAAAATTCTGCATTCATACAGTGTTTCGCAAACACTGGTTTATGTGCATGGGGCCTGATCTGTGGTCAATTGAAAGTCTATCAATTTTAATAGACTTGGGCCACTTTTATGGTTTGATGATACATGTTTATGTATTAACAAGCTATAAAAGATTTTTGAAAATTATGAGTTATTTAAAAATCAATTGCTACAACTGAGATGGTAATATGCTGTAAGTGTTCATACCCTGGTACTTGACTCCACTGTCATTGCATGTGATGAAATTTCTGGAGTTTGAATTTGCCTTTTTAAACTCTCAGTAGCCAGATACAGAAACTTATATGAAAATACCTTCCTGGTTTCAAATTCAATTATTTAAAGTTAATTTACCCTCTTTGTCTATATGTGCTAAAATATCATTAACTACAGAATACTGCTTTTTCCCCTGGAGATTTCAGCTTCATTCACTGTACAGAGAAAAGCCTGTAGTAGTGTGATGAATTAGATTGTTTTCTGTAGGACCTCTGCCTCATTTGTTGCAGAATTTGGGTGAATGAAGCAGGAACTGTAGAAAGAAAATTTAAGTGTAAAGATAATTTGACTGCTGGCCAGGGAATATGGATCCATTCCTTGCCTCTGTTACAGACTTCTTATGTAGGCTTAGGAGTCAAAGGATGGAGTTTTATTTCCATTTGGGTTTTTTTTTTTTGACACAATGTACACGTTATTCCATGCCAGCTCTCTGTTTAATACATAAGTGCCATGAGCTGTTGGCTAAAGAGATCATCTCAATCTGCTCTGGCCAGTTTCAGAGTAATACCTGTGCACTTAACAATTATGTGCATACATGGACAGAAAGATCAGCTTATCCAGCTGAAAAAATTAACATGCCAAAAACACTCCCCAAAACCATTATTTTTCAGCTAAATCAACTTTTGAGTGCAACTAACTGAACAGCCTTATAAATGTAAGTGCCAGCACAATGGAGTAAGTAGGGATGCGTAGCCAGAGACAGCAGAGCTACCTTTCTTTTGATGGTAGCGGAGCCTTGGGGAATTAACCTCACAAATTAGACATCTAAATTAGGTGCCAACCGTTAAGCAATATGATTATCTTGCATATGTTCTGCTAAGAAGTTACATTTGAGAGCATCATTTTGCTAAATGCGAAGCACTATCAATGGAGCTGAATTTAATGGAAGTTGTACCTTGAACGTACCAGAGTACTGAGCACAGTACTCTGAAAAGTCAAGTCCTAGGTGTATTAAACTGGAAAGCCCAAATCAGTGAACTGTTGTGGCCAAAATCTTTCAAACTTGATTTTTCTCATATACATATATATGAATGAAAAAAAAAAAGTACACATATACACAAAAGTATACAAAAATATACATGACAGAGGAGATGATGTTTTGGAAATACATTTGCTAGTATATGTCTTCATGGTAGTGCTTATGCAATAAGCTACCATGGTAAAGAGCTTCACTAAAGAGTGTGTATTGAAACTAGCAAGACTGTTCTTAGTATGTATGACATGGACAGTATGCAGTAAGGAATAGGGGAGGCCAAATTTTGAATTTTAAGGTTAAAATAAGTCCTGAAGAGGTACAGAAAAATTAGAAATTAATAACTGTTTTTTAATACAGATAAACAGAAGGACTGAATCATGTTGTACACCAAAAAGGGTGTACAAGTTTCCAAGTTTCTCTAACATTGCAATGTGTAAATATTGTAAAAGAAAATAAACACACTTAAAATACAACTATAGTAGAGAAATAAAAAATATACATTGAGATAGATTGTATTGTTTTCAGTATTTATTTTTTATTTTTGCTATTTAACAATATTTTGTACCTTTGCAGTATATTTCCCAAGCATTATTTTGAGACAGCAAAGCTCTGCCGAATTGCCTAATTGTTTTTATTAACTTCTTGTGAACATAGTACTTCAGACTAGCTAACTAGCTTGTCTCTTTCTTTTTTCTTATAGCCAGAAGTATTTCAAATTGAAAGGTAAATACAAGGCTGAAACTAGCTCTAGTATTGTGCCTTACTGCTTTATAACAGAATCTCTGAAAGAGAAACAAATTCTATCTAAGCATGAATTGTGAAAGAGACAATAGGTTAGTGCTAACTTCCTGACCTGTTGATTTATCCAGTATCTAACAACTGGCAACAGAAACTTAAATTTGTAGAATTGTGTGCTGTTGTGGCAGTTGAGGGTTTTTTTTTCTATCCACCTCCTTTTATTCCCACACAAAGAAAACAAAGCAGCGAATGTTTGCATATATAGCTATCAGTGACTCACCAATTCTGTTTGACTTCAATGGGAGCTGTGTTGATTAGCCAACCTGAAAATTAGGACATTACTATGTGTAGTCTGGAACTCTTAAGCATGTAACAATTTTTAGAAAACTTTGCAGTGGTTTAGATTAGATAAACTTTGGGGAGGGACATAGTAGATGAAGGGTGTTTTTTTTCCCCCTACTAGTGAAATTTCTGTTGTCACCTTATACTTAGGGAGTTATGTTCAATAGCTGAGGTTTCTTCCATTATTTTTCTTCTAAAATGCTTAATGCTTTATTGCCCAAGGATTCTTACCCCTTGCTACATATCAAGTATTGTCACTGTTAAAGAATTGTAATATTCTTTGCATGACTGTTAACTACAGGACTGTAGAAATGTAGAATGCAAGCTAAGCTCAAGAGGTCATGTAGTCAGCCAGATCAGATGTTTGATAGTACTGAACTGCACTGTCTTATACCAAAATATTTCTAATTTGTTATTGTAGACTTCCATAATGAGATTTTCATAGTCTCTATTGGTAGCATGTTCCAACTTGATCTTGGAAAGCTTGTTTCTATTGTTTAATTCCTGGCCTTTTAATTCCAAATGAAACCTCTTATTTTCCTCTGCAAACTTGGAAGAAAGGGGAGAATGATAAATCACTGACTTTTTTACTTGTTTCAGGATTATTGTAATGCTGATCCACTTCTCCCGTTTTTGTTTGGTAATGTATGCAAGCCCAGTTCTTTCATTACTTTCATGTAAGTAATTTTTCTGAAAGGGCTGTCATTTTTTTGCTCTCTATACTTTGCAACATCTTTCTTAAAATCCAGTGGAAACACTACTTTAGCTGAGACATTTCATTTTGCTGAATAGAATAAGAGTTCTTGTATTTTCTAAGCAAGATTCCTGTGTAGAGTGTCTTAAATTAACTACTGAAAAAAAATCACACTGTGAATTTGCATTCTGCCTTTATACACTCTTCAGTTTGTTATGCTAGCTCACAGAAGTAGCACCATTAAGGGAAAGCAAACTAAGTGCAGTGCAATGGATATACCCCTCTATCTCTTATAGTAACTGTGCAAATTATAAGAAAATAAGAATCTGAAGTATTAATGGGTAAACACTGTAATATTTCAGATATTTTTGCATGGAAGTTTATAATAGCATTACAATTTCTTGAATCTTCCATTTCTTTTGATACCCATTCACTCTTCCTAACTCATGTGAAACATATTTGACGTTTATAATAATGGAGTGATTAGGCATGTTACTGACATCAAGGTTTAAGGAACTGGGTGACATAGGGAATTTATGTTCTACTTTAATCCATTTATCAGTCTCCTCTGGGAACTGATTTTAAATCTGATTCAAGCCATACCAGTTTTTTGGGGGAAAAAACTCAGTAATCCAACAGCTGGAAGAAGTGTAAATGTATGAAATTGTTGTCTAGGCTCCTCCCATCTCCCTCTTTTTTAGTAAGGAAAATATTAATGATTTATATGATGAAATTCTCTCTGGAATCATATGGCTACTTGCTCAGATCTGGTGGTTTTGAGTTCAAGAATCAAGAGAGAAGATGATACAGGTGGATTCTTTGAGCCACTAAATAAGTGGAATACAAAAATATGTACTTCCGTAGAGTAGTAGCCATTATTAACTTCTTGGCACATAAAATCAATTTTTATTTCAATTAAAAAAGAAAAAAACATTCTCCTATAAACATAAGCAGTCCTGAACTAGGTCATCTATTCCCCTGTAATAAAATGTGTTTGCCCTTTCTGTCTATAAACTTAATGAAGCTGCCACATGGTTAGTAATACAAGATGTGTAGAACCAGGTTATGAAGTACTCTAGTTTGAATCCAAAATTGTTTAAATGTAGTCAAGGCGATGTAAGCAAGTTCAGAACTGGGCACATTGAGCAACTCATACTGATGCAGTAAGTTACAGTTATTCTGTAAGGAATGGTACGAGAAGAATTATTAGCACTGTGTGGTATTTGACATTGGCATTCATATCTGGAGAAATTCAGCGCAGGAACTATGTATTTTACATATTCAGTCAGAATATTTTACCATCTACTGTGGTGCCCACCTTAGGATCTAAAAGTGAAAAATACACTCCTAGTAATCAAATGAGTAGGACGCAATGTGTTTAAGCTTTGTTGACCTTTACGTAGTTATGATATGTGTATCATCTCTTGGTTGTCCTGACCATTGCTTTGGTCTGGAAAAAGTAAAACGAGGCGAAGTAGTCCCTAAGTGTAAGTTAAAATGTAGACTATTGCCATGTTGCATGGCTTTAGTATACTTAGTGTCTTTCATGGCAAGTTGATGAGACTGCTCAAAGCAATAAAACAGCTTGCTTGGTGATGCCATTTTAAAAAAAATCAAAGTTTTGAAAATTAGTTTACTCGTTCCGTATTTAGTGTTCCAATATTGTGAACAAAATACTTGATAGTATGTGTTAGATGTATAAGGCCTAACTCTTCTGTTTAAGCAGTCTCATTCAAACTGAATTTAAAATATGATCTAATTTGCTAATATATGTTCTGTCTGATTTGAGGCCAGAATGAAAGACACTGTGGTCTTTTAAACAACTTGAGTTTTGATCTGAGTTGTGAGTAGTGCTGCATGTGGTCATCATATAATTGCAGGTGATGACTCCCAGAACTGGTCTTTTTGTCCTTTTTTTCCCCTGTTACTAGAGACAGATGTATCTACTATTGGAGGATACAATGCTTGCCTTTCTTGTCAAGTATTGTGATCAAGATATGATCATAGAATCTGTTTGTGTGGAAGAGACCTTTAAAATCATCAAGTTCAGCCGTTAACCTAAGACTGCCAAGTCACCACTAAACCATGTCCCTTAGCTCAACATCTATATGTCTTTGAAATAGTGCCGGGGTGGTGACTTCACCTCTTCCCTGGGCAACCTGTTCCAGTGCCTCACAACCCTTTCTGTGAGGAAATTTTTCCTATTATCCAACCTTTGGTATACCACGTAGGCCTAGTTTCTACAAATCAGAACTGATTAAAATTCTTTTGTGTCTTTTATTTACCACATCTATGTAAAATTCAGAATTTGCATCAGTAGGAATTTAAACACTTTTTTTTTTTTTCAATTAAATACAATTTAAGGAAAACTTCTATGAAATAAGCTGAATTGAACTTTTTTTATACTGGTCAGCTTATAGGCCAGGTCTGCTGCATGGCACAGAGTTAGTCATACGTTAGACAGTAGAATGGGTATAACTGATGCTGTACCTGCACTCTGTGCTTTTCAACATAGCTGATTGCTGTAGGTGAGACAGGACTCAAAACCAAAAGAACTTCAGAATACACTTGAATGTTTCAGTGCTACACACACCTAAGGTGTTTACAACACCTAAGCATATCTAAGGTCTACATCTATACAGAGTGATCCAATAGCATGTGAACTGCTCTTTCTGTGCTCTGAGCTGGTCACTGTGAGTCCAGCTCAGGTCCAGAAACCAAATAGTAGTGTTAATGTGGTAGTATGTTAATCAGTGATCTCTTTTGCTTTGCAGGGCTTATCTAGCAAGCCTGGATATGTAGCTTCCTCCAGCTACTTCAGAATGTGGATTTCTGTACCCATCTGCACAGACATAAATGTGAGTTAGTCACTGAACAGGAATGGGGTTTATATAGCTTTGGTCAAAAATAATTGGAGAGCAACATCTCAAGAGCTTTTGGGTGAAATTTGATTTCGTAAACTGCAGCTGAAAATGTGAATAGATTAAGAATTTGATTATGCAGTCCTCAGAAAACAAAGTTTCCAGTGAAGTGTGGCAAAGGTTGAAATTCCTGCAATAATTACTTGTAAAATTCTTTATTAATTTTAAAATCTAGAGCTTCAGCATTTTTTTTAGCTATTTCAGACTGCTCATGTGGGGAACAGGAGAACTGTTTTCTAGTTCTAGCAGGAATTCAGGCTGATAATTAATTGAAATACATATTCTATTAGTTTACAGATATGCATGATGTTTCTTTCACATGCCACAAGGCTTTTCTATGAATACCTTTGAAAAGTTAACCCTTTCCTGAGTCCTAACATTAACCTCCATGCCAAAACTAGGTTAGTTTAAGGTTTTACAGAAAAAAAAACCTTGTGCAAAATTGAGTTCTTTTTCCCCCAGTTTCCATATACAGTGATGAAACTGTACAGGTTAGTTTAATGGAGGTCTTATTTCAAACATTTGAAGGGGAAAAATGCTAGCACACTGGTAAACCCCCCGACATTTTTATAAAAAAAAATGCAAATTCAAATTTTTTCCATGTTTTGGTTGATTGTTTAATCCCAGTCCAGTCATTGTTCTTGGCAATGAAATGCCACAGAAAAGAACTTTAGTTAGGGAACTTTTAAGTAGTAATTATAATCTTCCTGCTTATTGATTTGAAGGACAGAGTAGTGAAAAGGAAACAGCTTCAAATCAATCACTACTAATTTAATTTATTTATAGAATCACTAATCAAAGCTTGATTCATACAAAACTCGGGAGAATACAATGCTGTAGCTTATATACATTTACTTGCAAGTGTAAGCGTTCTGTGGCAGTATCCTGATGGTTAGCCCTACCACTTACCTGTCACCATTATCATATGTAGTAATCTTTACTGATAAACTTAGCCCCAAATCAATAATTTCACAGACTTGGAAGGATAAAAAGAATATAGTCTTTCGAATCAGAGTTGTGTTAGTTTATGAGTTTGTAAAAACAATATTACACTTGTCATCTAAATAAAACTGCAGAAGTCTCTTCTAAATCCTTTAGCAATTTTTTCTAATTCTTTACAAGTTGTAAAATCGTAGCTGAAAGGCAGGCAGAAAAAGAATGCACAAATAAGACATCTGTTATTGTTATATCAATGATGATATATAACCAGCTCTGAAGTAATAACATTTTAACAAGGACTAGAGTCTTATCCAAAATTAGATCTCGTTCACTTCAGTGTCTTCATTTACTGCATTCATAAGAATGAAGTGAAATTTATAATTGGAAAATCTTATCAATTAGTGCTTGTAGGACATCACAGGTATGCTACAGTCTGGTTCAGATTAATAGATTTGCAGCCAAGCCATATCATAACAGATAAGAGTATCTGTAAACCAGCTTCAAAGTAATATATTTGAGTGATGCTTATAAAGCAGTATTCACCATTAATAAGTATAGTAATGCTTTCTTTTATAACATCAGCACTGCAAAATGTATATACTATTAATGTATTTTCTAGTCCATTAAGGACAAGCAGTGTATTATGCTCCATTTAATAAAAGATTTACAAGTCACTACTGTGGAGGGTTATTCCAGTACAATTTTTGGGGTGTAGATGTAGCTGTCTTTTAGAGATTGTATTATTGTATTAACTCTAACAAATTCTTGCTAGCCACATTTTAGTGTCACATAAGATCCAAAGGGTTAAACTTTCAACCTGCTTGAAATTGATAGAAAGCTACAAAACAGGAGTGAGACAGCTTGGGAGTAGCAAGGAACTTTTCTGGCTGTAGTGGAGGAGAAGAGATGGGGAGAAAATAAATAGCTTTTTACCTGTTGTTACACTTTTCGGCCATGCATCAGTAGAAACAAAAATAAGCCAAGGAAGAAAAGTCTGTGTACTTCTTTCTTTCCTTAAAATCTTTTGCTTTAATCAACAGTAAAATGGGTAATTGTGCATTTTAGTGTATTTCAATACCAATTCATCCTGTAACAGCTAGTTAGCTCTTAATTTTTGTGCCTTCACTGTGGAATTAGTATGAACTGAAAAAAATGAGACCTGTGCCATTGTTCTGTATGATTAAGTGTGGAGGCTCTGACTTTATTCTAACAGCCCATGGGAATTGGTCCAAAAACATCTATGGGATTTGGTCCAAAAGGCCAATGATCCAAAAGCTACCTGGTAGAGCTTTTAAATTTGATACTTAAGCTTTCAAGTTATCTGATTTTCAGTGTACTTTATGTTACTGATACAGCAGTATAATATTTTATTCCTCATTTTGTTATTATTTATTACTTCAAAGACTTCTTTGTAACTATAAATCTTTTAGGCCTTTTACCAAGTTAGATTCTTACTGAAATTAGAAAAATTGATTCATTTGCTCTTGAAGATTCTGCTCTGTTTTTATTTGTGGGAAAAGAGAAAGTCTATTGCTCTTTACCCTATTTGAAGGCAACTCAGAATTGTATTCTGTGTTTTTTTCCTGTCATTTTCAATGGATCATGCGTTAGTGTATAATAATACTGAGGCAACATTTACTACAGTATGTTTGTTTCCCTGCCAATGTGTTCTAGTTTGGGGGGATATTGACTTTTTATCTTCTAAAGCCAAGAAAATGTACCTCTTTTTGTTATGCTTTTGAAAAGCATTGTATTATCACTATGCTATGCTTTAAAAACCAAAAGATACCTACCTTTGTCTTTTAGAGGTAGTTGCAAATGCTGCTGCAATTCTGGAAGAGCTGTTAAACAGATCCTACTGGAAAAGCACCCACGGGTCTAGTATATATTTGGATATATTAGATACATTCCTATTCTTGAAATATTATTAGAGAGGGGAAACCCTACTAGTACTTGTGTAACCATGGGAAATTAGCTTTCCAGATACAGAGTGGAGAACAAATGTTAGTGTTAATGTCACAATCCGGTTACACATTTGTGATGGCTAACGTTTTTTCAGTGTGTTGTCACTAAATATCTAGGCTATGGTGTTGTTCTGAAACTAAATTTGTAATGTAATGGAGGTATTTATAAATTAAGATTAAAAAAAATGTGTAAGGAGACCATAGTTGTTATTGAAAAGGAAAATACCAGATGCAGCAATAACCTTATTCAAGGAATGCTTCAGGGGCTATCTTATTTAGTATTTTCATTAATGACACTGACACAAAAAATACGTGCTAATACTGGAGCGGTAGGTATTGGAGCAGATGAGAGATAGACCTTTGTGCAAAAATACCTTACTGCTGGGTAACCTTGAAGCATGTAGTAATGCAAAATGGGATAACAGTTAGTAATATGAAGTGAAAATAACAAGAATTTCTGCTATAAATTGCATATAAAGAGCTGGAGATTCTTGTGGATCTGATATAGTGAATCTTTATAGTAAAGACAGGTAAGTATTAATTCTGTTGTACTAGAGCTTACAAGCATACAAAAGTATGTCTGAATATCACCTGGAATACTGCAGTGCATATACGGTTATCTGCTTTCGATAATGATTAGTTCAACTGAGGTGGATGCAGCTGAACAGGGTAAGGTATAGCCTCAAGTAAATTTAAGAGCTTAACTTGCTTAGTCTAGTAAAACAAAGACTGGGAGGGGTTACAGGAGTTACCTATGAAAACATGAATGGGTGCACTCTGTTCCCTCATCCAGGTCGTTAATGAATATATTGAAAAGCACTGGTCCCAGTACCGACCCCTGAGGGACTCCACTAGACACAATGAATATATGTTTGTCAAAAACAACCTTTTTTTTCCCCAAGAAAAAGGTTAAACATTAATTATTCAGATTCAGAGGTGCAGGAATACCATTTAAAAGCTTACTGGTTATGCTTAAAAAAACTTTTTAAATGTAGAAAATACCTCCTTAAGTTTCAAAATTATGATATTAGAATGAAACTGAAGTTTTATTATGCCATTATTTGTGTTTTAATTTTCTCACATTTTTACTTGAGCTGTCAACAGGCTTGACTTTAAAGAAATGCAGGAAGAGGTCTGTAGATAGAAGTATTATCTTCTAATGGAGCAATTGGAATATTTGGAAAAGTTAGTCTTGCAGACAAACAAGCCTGTCTTCCATGTCTGAAATAAAAACAGCAGCAAAAGAAAGGTTGGGAACAGTTGCTCAGAGAGAGCAGGCATACATCATCCCTAAAAGAAAAACAGTTGGTACTTCCGGAAGAGAGAGATGTTTGTTGCTTGTGACACAGTTTAATCTTTGAAAGAGGGAAGAGAGATTAAAATGTGCTATAAATGTACTATTGTCTTGCATCCATGATTTTTGTCATCCAGCAGAGTTGTAAGTTTTGCTTACCAGATTTTTGACGTTTGTAGTTTATCTGAGTATAAGGGCATAGTGTATGAGCAATCAGAGAGGAAGTTCTGAGAGATCAGAAACAGAGACTACTGAGAGAAATTCACAAATAGGTACTTTTTTCCTTTATGAACTGTGTCAATTTACTCTGATATGTAGTTTTTGCTTAGTTTTACATGCATCATAGCTGTTGTGATGGCAGGTTACTGGGATAAACTGTATCATATTCCTGAAAGTGCAGTTGTAGAATTGAAAGATAGTGGTGGTTCTGCTGAGAGATTATTTACTACAGTAATAACAGAGATATGTTGTCAGATTTTATGTTTCTTTCTTCATTCGTTCAGTGTCTGTGTACTGTACCTAGGGTCTTTCTGATGGTGAGTTTTATGAGGTTAGAGATTGTTAGAAGGCCAAGGTAGTTCTTGGAAGAAATCTTCTAAGTAGCATCTTCTCCTAGAATTGCTTATCACAGAATCACAGAATATTAGGAGTTGGAAGGGACCTTGAAAGATCATCTAGTCCAACCCCCCTGCCGCAGCAGGATTCCCTAGACGAGGTCACACAGAAGCGCGTGCAGATGGGTTTTGGAATATCTCCATAGAAGGAGACTCTACAACCTCTCTGGGCAGTCTGTTCCAGTGCTCTGGCACCCTCACTGTGAAAAAATTGGTTAATGATTTTAAGTACCAAGTACAGTGTTACCTGACAGCTGTCATTCCCTCTACGATGCTCAGGTATCAAATCAGGTTTCAAATAACCATGATCTTTTTATAGAAGTGCACTTTTTGACTAAATGTCTTCTTTGGTTCCTAGGATGGTATCACTAAATTTTTCTTCAAAGTGAATGGGGTGGCACCTGAGGATACCTGATGTGTGTGTTTCAGATGGTTGCAGGTTTATGAAGTTAAGTTTGTTAGTCTGTGGGTTTCTGTGCATTTTAGTTTGTAGATTACCATCTTTGATGTTAAAAATGTTAAGGAAAGGATCTTATTATAGGAGTACGTCAGAGCCAGTTTGACAAAAAGAGTTACAATTATTGAATTTATGATTGCAATTAGTGAGGGAGTCCACTTTTGTAGTTGTGGTGATGAGGATGTTATTCACATGTCCTATAACATATAGACCTGGTGGTACGTATCAAATGGTGAGTAGTTGTTCTGTTATTTAACTTTGAAAGCTGCTCCTTCTGTTTAAGACATGAAGAAGGGTTTGTGTGCCCAAAAGGTTATCCAGTGTGCTCAACAATGCCAGCTGCCCTAATCCTGCTTCTGTCCTTAGACCGTTTTGGTTACAACAAAGTGCTGTGGGAGAAACCTTTTTGCCTTTCAGGCCTCCCTTTCTTAGTTTATCTGCACTCAAGCTGACCTTTGCTAGCTCTGTTTCTAATTCTCCTCGTATACTCATTTTTAGTAGAGGATATATGTTGTAAGTAACCAAGGTCAAATTTCTGATCCCTTGTATGTTAACCCAATGATTTCTAGCTCCCTTTAATCCTTTCCTACACCAGCAGCTGTAGTAATAAGGGTCAAGGGGCTGCTAGGGATTGAGGTCATTAGCTTTTGGGTTGTATTTATTAATTTTGTTGGTGTTTTTCACTGATTGGTCTTAATGGATATTATGCATTTAGTGGTATGGTATTAGAATGGAGTTTGACCTTTCCAGCAACATGAATGTTTAATTTTTAAGTTTGTTTTACTTTGACTGTAAACTGGATGCTGCTATTCAGCTATGGAAAGGAATTGTCTTTCGTTTCATCATGATGTAAACTGTCTGTGTATTAGGTTGAATACCTCAATGTTAACGTGCATAAAGTCACATCCTGCTGAAGGAATGGAAAAACTCCATTGATTTCAATTAAATGTTTTAGGGCTCTCATTGATATGAGTTATAATTTATTCGGAAAGGACATGTCTACTTACTGTTTTGCAACTGGTAGACTGGTAGATTTTAGCATACTGCTTAAACCAGCACCTTTATCATTGCTTCAGAATATATTTATGCTATAGTCATCTTTCTTTGATAGACCCATCAAGAGTACACAGCCAGAATCTTTGGGTCTATTGCTATTTTGTGAATGTAGCAAAATGGTGAAGGCATGCTGTATTATATAGCATGCAAGAAAAATAGAGAATTCATGTCTGTCAATTTGAGTCTTTAGGTACTCCAGATATATGCAAAGCTAAACTGTTAGATTCTTTTCTAATCAGATTTCCACTATTACTCAAGGAAAGGTAAGGACAACAGACATTAGAACATTACCTGAAAGTTGACAGGTTTGTGCTTTTATGAACTTAAGCATAAACAACATATCATGTGGTAGACCCCTTACTGACTCTGTGATACTTTTAGCACTCCTTCATCTCTTGTAGTTAAAATAGTTTGGTTTATGCTTTAATGTTTGAAATGTGTTCAGCTGCTGCTACTGGTGAGAAGCAATTTCTGCACAGTGAGGAGAAAAGAGTTTATTGTATTTGGTATTGCTTTTAGTGATGTGGATGCTTGCTCACTAGGTATTGTACTGAGATCAACTAACTCATTTCATTAAAAAGTCCTTTAGGTGGTAATTATATTTAGTTATCACTGAGTTGATGTGGATCTGAACCAGAAATACCTAAGTGAAAGGCTTTCTATCCTACTAACAATTTCCTGAGACTTCCATTCTCCTATATTAAGAGAAGTTTTTATAGAGCAGAAAAATGCCCCATCATAAAGCTGTGAGGTTAAAACTGCAGCCCCCTCTCCCTTCCCCAACACTCCTTAAACTATGGATCTTGTTTGCTATGGGAAGTGAACTGCAGGAGGAAGCCAGATGGCAGCTGTATGGAGCTGCTGCTTTGTTGTGCAGGATGGGTGCCCCTCCTCCATTCTCCAAAGCAAATTTTGATTCACAAATGAGGGGTTTATATATCTGAATGAGGGATTCATATGATTTTTTTTTTATTTAATGTCTGCCCTTTTAGTAGTTTGCAAAAGAAATTGATCCTGTGCTCATAATAAGAAACAGTTTGAGATGCGTATGTGGCAAAGTTGTATAATTTTAAGGTGAACTTTCTAAAATGGTACACATAGCCATGGTTATTTTATTGCTCTTGGTTAAACTGCCTAAAGTGCTGTACCAGCACAGCATGCATCTTGTAAAACATATTCCAAAGGCGGGGGAGGGGGGGGGAAGTCCGTAATGGATGAAATCTCCAGAAATTGTTAAATTATTTTTTTAAATTAAATGATTAATAGTCAGAGAATGTTTATTAAATTATAAGAGGAAGATAACATTGGATGGACCTGATTTACTTCAGAGAATCATCACCAATCTTTTAAGTGTTTACTTAAAACTTTTATTAAAATTCTGTAGTACTTGGAGGTTAATCCTCAAGACTGTTTTGTTTTGGTTGGGGCTGTGTTTTTGTTTTTAGTTTTGGGGGTTTTTTTCCCTGTATTTGCATTTCTTCATGAAACAAAAATGTGTGTAAGCTTATCTACTTTTTAACTGTTGGCAGACGTGTTTGATTACCATTATATTTGTGATGCAGAATACTGAAGAGTCTTAAATTTCCAAGTGCCACAATACATCTTCAGGTCATGTATGTACATAGTATGGATTAGCTAGAACTTTGTTTCTTTCACCGATTGCTAAGGTCATCCTCTTGTAAATCCAAGAACGATGAATAGTTGTAATGAGAGGAACTCACCAGAAGCACTCTTTTTCTAAATATCCAGTGCTGAATTCTCTCTGGCACCGTTGTCAACAGCATGTTCCAGGCTCTGTCTTTTGCCATAAACTGCATTCTAAGCACAATGGAAATAGCATAGAAATGTAAGAATTAGAAAATTGTGTTATTAGCAAGCTGCATTTTTAACCACCATGGGGGATTTATGTAGACTGCCTAGTGTGCAGAATGTGTTTTTTAATGTAAATAGCTACTAAGAAAAAATTCAGATCCTCAGATGAATGTCAGAAATGAGTGTTGGCAAAATATTTTTAAGACTATATACCACATAAAGAAATGTGGTTTTCCCTGCTCTTTTCTTCTTCTCTTTCTTGCTGTCTGTCTTTCTTTCTGATGTCAGCTTATATCTTTTATAAAGCACATATAAGATGAGAGAAAATGGGGGAATAACCCTGTAGTACAGGTGGAAACAGTTAAAAGAACTGGGTTGGAATGTTAAAACTGATATTCCTCCATCACAACATACCACATTAAAAAGTAGTTTGGGGTGCCTGGCATCTTCATGACTAGTAATATAAATAAGTATCAGCAGTATTCAGGATCATTCAGAACTGATGTGCATATGGTTTATATATTAAAATAAATAAATAAATAAATATGCATTCAATGTCTTTGTGCGTATTACAGCTACATAATAGGCAGACATATATGTTGAAATCCATGTTTCACATCAAACCTCTACAGTATGCTTCATGAGGGAGACAAGACCCATGTGTTTTGCAGAAGCTTTTAAAGCTGTTTCATTTATTTTATTAGCCTTTAATGAATGTAATTAGAACCCAAGTAATTAAATGCAATTGTGCTCAGTATGTTCCTGTTGTAAATTGCCCTAAACAATGTGCATGGTGTGAACAAATTTGTGGGATTAATAGAGGATAGATAATGTTTTTGGATAGTATTTCACACTAAACGGCCGCAGAGAGAAACAAAGAAGCTGGCGCAGTGTCATTAATCTTAGTCAACTGGCAGTTCTGGTGTAATTTGCATGACTTAGGCAGTGACACAAGATGGGGCTGGCTTGGGATGGGTGTTAGATCACTAGGATACATACGTGTTTATTTCTTTTTAGCACTCTGATTTATAAGTAGAAGTTTGTTTGAAGAAACTGATTCATTCTGTTTTCATCTTTATTTTTATCTTAGATTAATAGAATTACTGGCAGTATATTGTATACGTTCCTTTGTTTTTATAGTTAGCATATTGGTTTATGGATATTAAAAAAACATCTGTGCATCCTTGTCATCACAGAAGAAAGGCAGATGTGCTGTGATTGGATAATGTGTTGCTAGTGGAATAGATTTTCTTTCTTCACTCTGTCTGATGTGTCTTATTTCCTAGCTTAAAAAACCCCTCAGGATACAGTAAGATACTTCCAGATTAGTTTCTGTAAAGCCTTTTAGTGGTCATTGTTAGAGTATGCATTTTCATTCTGCATTCCTTTTGTCCATAATTTTTTCAAAAAATTATTGAATTCATGTAATCTGAGCAGAGATGTAACACAACAACTCTAAAATACTTCCTATATTTTAGTAGAGCAATAAATTCTCACAAAATGGTAGTGGCTACTGGAGTTAATTTTTACAAGAATTTTTAAATGCCCTGGTTTGAGTTAGTTTAAATGTTCTTGAAGTTACAGTTGGGTGAAAATGTCAGTCAAAATGAACTGTTTTGCTGAACAGAACTACTCCATTAATTTGCAGTGTTAGAATAAGTCAAAATTGATTTGTGTCTTGGTAGATGAGTGTTTCTGTCACAGGCCCTAACATTGCTTTCAAAACGTTGCTAAGCTTTCTATATAGGTTATGTCCCACTTGTGAGAAAAGGAACCAGTGTCCAAAACTGATCTTAACCCATTTTTTTGATACGAAAATCTCCCTGCAATCTTATTTGTATATTATCTACTGTTTGACTAAAAACACTGACAAAAAGTATGTGTTGCACTTATTCATGCAACGTCTCTGGAAGTCATTATTCTATAAGATGTTGCTTACGCACACCTGATCATGTTATTCAGTGGTGTTATTCATGGTGTTAACTTAGTTGTGTAGTAAAACAGAATGATGAGTAAACTGAGGAAATTCAGAAACCCTTCAGAAACTGCAATCTTGACAGATAGACAGGAAGGAATTCCTGCTTCAGCAGTATTGCTGGACCTTTTAATTGCTATTTTTCAACATGGGAAGGTTGCGTTTCACCTAGTCTGAGGGAGAATGAGATTGGGCATTCTGAGGCTATTTAGTCAAGTAGTTAACTATCTGTTATGCACATCCTCTGAGCTATGTTTCTTTTATTTCTAAAAATATATATTTAATTAAAGCTTTTAAATCCATTTTAAAATTGCATAGTTAATAAAATGAAGGAATTAATACAAATTGCATGGGCAACCTTGAATCCTCTTAAGTGGGTTGGTAATGATAAAATGCTTGTATTGCTGCACACGAAACAATATTGTAATAATACCTTTAATACTTTAAGATAATAATCCTGTAAAACAATGAATAGTTTACTACAGCACTGAATAAGCACCGATGGATAGCCATGTTTGTCTGCTTACCATGTTGAAATACAAAATGCTGGTTGAAACATTGTGGTAATGGTGGGAGGCAAACAGATATATTCCACTGAAATAGCAAAGTAGCATAAATTTTACTGAAAGCTTTATATGGTAAACATAACAACAAACTGACAATGAGAATTTTCAGGCAGTCACCTAAGTCTGAAGCTGATTTTTCAGTGTCTGGAGAAAAGGAGGCTCGGGGGAGACCTGCTTGCTCTCTACAACTACCTGAAAGGAGGTTATAGCAAGGTGAGGGTTGGTCTTTTCCCCCAAGTAACAAGCAATAGGATGAGAGGAACTGGTCACAAGTTGTGCCAGGAGGGGTTTAAATTGGATGTTAGGAAAAATTTCTCCACAGAAAGGACTGTGAAGCACTGGAACAGGCTGCCCCCGGGAAGTGGTGGAGTCACCATCCCTGGAGGTATTTAAAAGATGTGTAAATGTGGCATTTAGGGACGTGGTTTAGTGGTGACTTGGCATTGTTAGGATTATGGTTGGACTTAATGATCTTAAAGGTCTTTTCCAACCTAAATAACTCAGTGATTCTATGAAATATGCCACTGTGTATTTAATGTCACCTGGCTAAGTTTAATTTTGATGATTTCTGACTCCAGAATAGTTAACTTTAACACATTCTTGGTGTTATTTCCTCAAGACTTTATTTAAAGTCTCTTGAGTATTTAGAGTAGTTTTCCTTGGTAACTTTTTCATTTTAAAAGTACAATTAGATTCGTTATTCTGAGTGTTCAGTCTGCAGAACTTTAGTTCAGCGTAGCCTTACTCTACACAAGAGAATTATACCACTTTAGAGAGGTTGCAGTGAAGTAGAGAATGTGGTGCTTTTTGTTCAGGAGCACAGTCTGATTTTTTTCTGTTTGTATGATACATAGTTAGGTTAATCTTCAGTGTCAACAAGTGCTACTACACTTTAGCCTGCATATGATTTTATCTTGAAGTAATGCAGGTTTTGATGATAGGCATACAGGACTAGCTACTATAGAGAGATCTGCTCACATTTGAAAAGTCAGAAAATGAAATAGCTTGAGTTCAACTTGCTTATTTTTGTATCAAATCTACAGCTGTGTCACCATGCTATAAAACATTCTTGGCATTGTTTCTTAGCCAAAAATACTTTTTTTGTAGGATATTTCAAAGCAGTATATTAATCCAAAATATTAAGTAATATTGAAGAAGGCTGCTACCAGCATCCATGCAGTTTAAACGATATGGATATACCTCTTTGGCTCAGCAATTGCATGTTATTCTTCTCTCTTGTGGAAAAAAGTACTATTGTTATTTATTTGATGACCATTGTAATGTGCAAAACAGCAAAAGTAATTAATTAACTATTCATGAAAGTAGTTGACTCCTATTAATATGCCATTGACCCAAGCACCACTGTTCAACATTTAAAGACCAGGGACCATACTATTTATTATGAGGTCAGTCATATTGATATAGCATTAAAATGAATCACATTTAGTACACTGCATAACAATTATGTTAATGCAAAAAATATCACTTGCTTTGATTTTAAGTGGCAGAAAAGTTACATGATCCAGAGTTTCTTATTTAACAGTTATGAAAGAATGCAGAGAAAATTATTCATCGACTTTGTTACCCAAATGTTAAGGCACAATGATCTGCTTACATGAACCAGTGAATTCTGCAGGAAGCAGAGTTTTGTTTTTCTACTCTCCAAATTCTTAGCACAATTTGGAGAACTTCATCCCTCTGATCCATTAGACCATATTGCTATAAGCTGTAGACTTCTAGAAGAATGAGATCTCCCAAGATCTTAGTTCAGTTGTATTTCTTCATAGTGAAAATCTTGTACTCCCTCCCTCTCTCTACATGGCCCTTTTCTTGTTTTGCTTGTATTTAGTGTCTGTTGTTCCATTAAATAGGCTTTTATTTGAGAGTAAGAGAGTGTGGGGGAAGAGACAAGTATATGTGGCCTATTTATAACAACAAGGCTGTATTTGAATGTGGATAAGTTTAGAATGTAGGTATGAGGCCAAAATAGAACTGCAGCTTGACTTCACTTTACTATTATTTAAAAGTAATTTTTTGTTTTGGTAATTCTATTGCTTTGGACTGTATCCACTGTACTTCAGTTTTCCAACTGAAAAGATGCCTGCCTACTGTTTATTCTGTAAGGATAGATCTTGAGTAAAATGTAATCAACTTGGAATACCATTGAGAAGGTGGGTTTAATTTTGTGTGTTTCTAGGTATGCTATGATAAAATGGTATATGAAAGTGTCTAGGCTTGAGTTCATTCTAATCTAAAGCCTAAAGGTATTTTTTTGGCTATGAATTCAGAAAAGCAAAACTGCAATTTCCTGTTCAAAGATTCTTAAAACTTACATGTACAAGGCAATTCTTACATCTCCCTTAATCATGTGATTAATTCTATCACAGTTTGAGGTAAATGGGAGAGATAATTCCTTATTACACATGAAGAAGCTGATACCACTGGTAAGATCTTCATGGATTCCACATTGATTCAGATGTCACAGATTCTTGTTCTGCTGCTAATTCTAACTCAGTTCTCTTATCTCTGTTTTTACCTCATTCAGAATTTTGTATCTCTTTTTAGGCACTTACACTTCAATGATTTTGAGGAGATGTGAAAGGTATACCAAGGAGTGGTTTCAACTTACTAAATTTGAAATAAATAGAATATCTAGGAAAATCAAAATTGTTTGGTGATACTAAGTGGTAAATCTTTATACCCATATTTTCTGGAATTAACAAAATAATGCTTGATATTGTTTACAGTAATGTAGGAGGGAGCAGTTTTGTTGCTGATCTAAGTGCAGGGATTCTTTTGACATAGTTTTATATTCATACTGAATTAGTTCAGTACCTCGACAGCTAAAATTGCTAGAGCTGTTTTGTTAACTCCTGATCAAAATTCATTCTAAGACATTAATTTTTGTGTTAGATGTTATTATTGAAATTCAGGGTTTATATTTAATAATATTAATATCTAATAATATAATAAAAACCCATATATCAGGCTATTAATAATTTAATTATTAGATATTTTCTTATTATTAAACTGAAGAATACCCCCATATTTTGATGTAAATATCAAAGAAGTGATGTCTTCACTAAACAGTTAAAAATGCTTTAATTATTCCACATTGACCTAAACCAGGTGAATCTATAGAACTTACTGGCCACTGCAAGGATTGCATCCTCTTCTCTTCAAAAAACTGACTTGATAAGCATGGAAATGCAATAGGTTGCAGGGTATTTTCCAACTATGTTGATAGTCCAATATTGAGGAACTCCTGCAGCTTGCATGAAGGACAAATGAAATAAATAATAGTAAGCTCTATGCTTACTGTTGTTAACACTGGAATTTTTCTTCCACAGTCATAATATTGAGATGTCTACATGCATGTGCACACACAGACACAGAGGAAGAGACAGACAGTATTTACTACTATGCTGAACTGTGCTATAGAGAAAGCTGTACCTCTGTAGCAAGCAAATTAGGAAAAGTTTTGAGGCAACATCCAATACCAGTTTAAAATAGCTTCCTGTTTAATTTACCTGTCATCCTTCAACAAGTAACAGTCCCACTGGGATGCATGAGTGTAAATAGTTGAAAGGACACATCTTGGTGACCAACTACTTCTATTGTCATGCAGGTTCAAAACATTGATGTTGTTTTAATATGCTTGGGATGAAAAATATTGATATAGATTTCATGGAAAAACACATTTTGGTGGAAGAAATAGAACTATCATTACAAAATTCACTGATTTTTGCACATGAATGGGATTCTTTAAAATAGCTTGGCAGGAACATCATCACAGTTAAATGTTCACTATGTTTACTTTTTATCATAAAATACAGATCTTTCCCTTTCTGTTGACCTAGTACAGTACTATAATTGAAAATAAAAGTTTCATACTCAGAATACTATTCCAACTCTGCCATGCTTCTTTCTGTATGCTACTAGATGGCAAGACACAGCCACTAGTATCTTTGCTAGTAATTAATGAAATCTGTTAAGGCAAAAAAACCTCAACTACTGGAAGTATGAAACTTCGTGTGTTGTTCAACTACTTTATGCATAATCAAATATGTTAAACCTATTGGAATAGAAATGAGATTCAGTGGAAACTTTTTCTCAAGCACATCCACTGTAATGTAATTTATGACAGGTACATACTTTTTAGGCCCAGGGCAGAATTTTCTACCAGCCTGACAAAGGTCTGTAAATAATCAGTTGACTGTTGGCCAGGGGTTTGTGTTTCTCTGCTCTCTGTTTAAATCTGGTTGTTTTATCTGGGTCACCCATCTTTCAAGTGTAGAAAGCTGAACCTCCCGGCTAGTGACATGAGTTGAGGGTAGCTTTTTTGCTCCTGTGTGAGCTATTCAACTTTTAATTAGTCCAGCAGACAGTACAAAGAATTGAGTAGTGAGATGTTCACCTGTGGTGTCAGAAACCTATCTTCGAATTTCTGGCTGGATACCACTGTTACCTGTTATATTGCCAGCAGTGATTTCTATTCCCTGAAGCAGCAGCTTCCAGCTCTTCTGTCCAGTTCTGTGCAATTTTGAAATGTCTTAATACTACTACTTATGTATTACATTTAGAAAGCTGCTGTCTTACACTCAGCAGGATAGTTCAAGCACAGAGAGCTTGAGACAGTTGCTAAAGATAAGCAATTACATAGTGTTAGGCCACACATTTAGGGTATTGCAAAATAGTGACCCAAACTTGCATCTGGTATAGGTGTTAGAGGAGTGTTCTAAATTTATACAGCAGAACAGTACTGATTGACTTTAGTTAACACCTTTGACAGCTGCGCTGTGGTTAGGATTACTTTATGCCAATGGCTCATTGCAAAGCTATGACTAGAACAGAGAACTTGCTAGGCTACCTGTTCACTTTGATGCCCTTTTAAATTGTGTTAACAGTGCAATAGATAGTTGTTTTTTAATATATTTTCTAAGATAATTTTACCGTGCTATCAATTCTAGCCCAGTAATAAACTAACTTCAATTTTTTACCTATTTTGAGAAATAAACCAGGTGTGCAGTAACTGTAAATTTTCAGAAATATTGTCTGACTATTTAATTTCATGGCTTCCTAGGACAAAAACCTTTTCTTATTTATAGGCTTACGACTGTTTTGCCTCAACTTCTAACAGCATTGTTTTCCAGAAAATTTAATACTCAAGTACAGTGCTCTACAACACATTGATCTAAAATAGCACTCTTGCTGCTTTGTCAGATTTGTCTCAAGGTAAAAAGGTTTGAACTCCCTACATATATGAGTCTACTCGTTCCAGCCTTCACCACGCTTGCTCAAAGGAGTTAGAAACACAGATTAAGCCTGATGAAGAGCAGTGGTTGTCCAACTCTCATTCTTCAGAGCAGTTAAGTAGAGAACCTTTATCATTTCTTGTAGCACCTTTTTTGGATTATATGATTGTAGAAATAGCATCACTGGATTTTGTGAAAGTTTTTCCGTTGAGTTTAGCATACAGCAGAAGCTGCCCCAGTCAGAGAGTGCCTGCAGCTGTGAATCTACATGTGCAGTAGGAAATGTCAGCATGTAGATCCTGAAGACTCTGGGAATTTCTGCCCTAAGATCTATCAACTATTTTCCAAATCATGAAGCAGAGAGCTGTTTATGTTTGTTACTACTTTTTAATTCCTGTTGGCAGTGACATGCAGACTATGAAATGTGTTAGGCTTGATTTACATAAATGAGAAGTTTGTCAGCTTCTTCCTTTTAGATGTCTATGTTGCCTTAAAATCCAAACTGCCGACCTCATTGTAACACAAATAAATGGTGTTGGTAAATGTTATTATAAATTTCTTCTATTACTGAATGTACAGATGGAAATGCAAAGTTAAAATTTGTGATACTCTTTCTTAGATACACTGTGCTTTGTTACCACTATCCCATATTTTTGAGACCTTTATTCCACTATCAAAAAATTTCTTGTGTCTGTTTCACCATGCTTAACCACATTCACTAAACTTAGTCTCTCCTTTAAAGTAAAATTTCTGTATTGTTACACCTCATTCTATCAACACAAATACCACTTTGTGGCCCTTTACCTGTGCACCATAATGAAACAGAAAAGAGAGGAACCATTTTCATCTCAATTCAGTGATGACTTCTCTGTCATCAAGGATCAGAGAAGTCAAACATATCTTAGGAAACATGAAAGGAAATAGGGGAAACATTGTAATTATAATCTGAAAAGTTCTGGATAATTTTATGACTGCATAGAATTTCTGCATTTATTTATACCAGTGACATACTAGGATTGCCCAGTTGATTAGATGTGTTGTTAGATACTTTTTATTAGGGTTGCTTGTTTTGTTTTGTCATGAGGCATTAACTCCTCATGAGTTAACTTCATGAAGGAAAGTTACTTATCTCAATGCACTAGGGTCTTAATTATTTGAATTTCTGGTTTACTATGTACACTTTTTAAAACATAAACCCTAGTTTTTCTAGGTTTCAGAATAAATAGTTTTCCATAAAGTGCACAATTTTCTTTGAAATCTTATATTTTGTAGAGGTCTATCTATAATTGTTTTGGTTTGTGTGTCAGAGGTATGGTTATCAAAATAGCAAAAGAATTATTTTTGTTACCACTAATGTGTACCATTTTGCCAATGGAGTATCTGTAATTCTCATCACAAAAGCATTTGCCATTTCACCTTTCACTGTAGTTGAATGTTGAGCTCGTAGTGGATAAATTTCCATGTTGGGATCTGTTTTTAGCATTCTCCGCAGTGGATTCTATCAGTTATGTGAAATCATCCTCTCAATTTTGAAACAAACTACTTACTTCTGAACTTTTTAGAACTAAACTTTTTTTCTTTTCATGCTTATAAATGTGCCCTTTCCAAATTTTTCCTCTTCTTGCTTTTAAAATAATCAAAAGACTAACAAGACTATGCTTGTAATTAAAAGTCATCTTTAAATAACCTCAGAAGATTGTTTCTAGAAATCAAAACATCTTTATGGTCCCATTTCTAAGGAAAGAAAGACAAGTGACTGGGATCCTGTACACTTTACTGTAGTCTACATTAATTACCTTCTATTAAAAAATGACAAAGACCTTTTTGAAAGGGAATCTTGCATTCCTTCCACAGAAATGATGGCAGACACCCTGCTCTCTGCTGATTTCTTGACACTTCTAATTACCTGTATTCATTTGAAATCGTTTCCTTTGTAGTAAGTTATTGGCATGATTTTCAGAGAACAAGAGGAAAATGGAAAACATTTTAGCAAGTTAAGAAAAAAAAAATCAACAGTATCATTGTTTGCAGCTTTTGTTGAAACTACCTACGTGAGTCATTTGAGGGACATGAAGGTAAATGAAAGGTTATACTTTGCCCCGCACGTTGTCGCTGGTATTTGTAATGTCAATAACTGTAGAAGGTTGTCAGGAAACTGGAGAGATAAAGGTCAATAGCAATGACAAATATATCATTGTATGTGTTTGAATATGCAATATCAGCCTAATCTCACGGTGGAGGTTTTCACACCCTGGAAATATCAATCAGGTCCTGTATCAGAACTATCCATTGTTTTCCATGTACCTAGAATTAAATGGGAGATCAGTAGATTTAAGTTTTAGCATGTTTACTTTATTTTTTCCAGATTGCATACTTTATTTACTACAGAGCGAGAAGTTATCCTTTCCATGAAATAAAACACTAACAGAGGTTTTAGAAAAAAAGGGAGTATCATAGGTTCCTTAATTTGTTACAGAACATTGAATATTAGTTTCTATTTAACAATTGATATTGGCATAGTTTTAAAAATATTTTTGCTAACCATATCTTTCTGATAATTGTGTTTAAATCTGTTTTATTTTTTCATATCCTAAGATAGACAAGACATCTTGGTCAAAGTGCCTCTTGCAGGGACAGACCTGATTTTTTCATGAGCTATCTCAAGATTTCAGAGCTCAGTTAGAAGCAATTAGAGTCTGCAGTTAAATGAATGTGTAAAGGGATAATGCAGTTGAACACATCAAAGCACCAGATTCTAAGTCCTTACAAATGTGAATCCTGATTTAGGAAAACCTAAATTTGACCTTTGTGGGAATACTAAATCACAAATTATTATGTTATTATGTGGTTTTCTGTGATTATGCAATGACAGAAAATCAAGAGATCAAGAGTAAGAAAAGAAATTACGTCAAAGTGCCATGTGACACTGAAAGTAAAAACAGCAATTAGTTCAGTGAAATCTTGGGGTAGGAAGGTAGGGAAGGGGCGCAATAGTGTGAGGCTGAATTTTGAGAATAGCAGGAAGGAATTATTGCAGCAAAATAAAGTTGTATTTAAGAGACAATTGAAAGAAGTACTCTTTCTGTGTAGAGCATTTTTAAAAATGACTGTGGGAAGCTAAGGGAAAATTGAGTACAAACCATCAACTGATTAAGGACATGAAGTCCAATATAGTGAAAAAAAAATGCTGAAAACACACAGTAAAACTACAAAGATATTGTTATAGAAGGATCCAAGCATCAGCCTGTCTGAAATATCTGTGAATCTGTGTTTTCTTTAAATAAACCAATTATAAAAATATTTAATTAATGTTTTTACTCTTTCCCTGAATACTAGTTCCTTTTACAAGGTGCTAGTACTTTGAACCTTTGTACTGCTAAGGTATCACTTCTGTGAAGTGACCCTAAAATTCTCAGAACTTCAACACAAAACTATAAGAACTTCAGTCATTTGCTGTTGAGTGACCTGTAGTTTCAGGTTTTATTCTATGTACTTCGTTTTATCTATTTAGTGACTGATTTCAGTGACATCAATTCCTTCTGAGCACATTTTGCTTTTGAGGATTTGAGTTTTAATTTAATAAAACATTTCAATGAGCTTAATTACAAATTTAAAGTACTTCATAAGTCTATGCTGTTCAGCAAAGCATTTAAGAGCATGTTTGCATACTACCACAGTTCAGAATTTGAAGAAGTGCTTCAAGAAGTTAACTGTTGGCTGAAGTGTTTTGCCTGGGTCATTCCCTAGAAGTCCTTTTGACCTCCAAATCAATTTTTTTCCTGAAAGGAAACATCTTAGCTGGGTTTCCAAGGGCATTATGATGACTGAAAAAGTAATACCCCCTGTTGCAGTCATAGAAGTGAATGCACCTCTGCCTAATTTTAAAATATTTGTCACCCAATAAAATTGAAACATTTTTTCAAATTTTCAAAAGAAAACCATCCCATCTTATATGAAACATTCCTGTTCTTGAAATATCACAGCATAAAGTAGGATCTTGTTTTTCAGCCATGTGATACATGTCCTTACTTTGAGGGACACTTCGTTAAACCACTTACTGTAATGCAACACCAATTAAAAAAACATATAGTACGGTCTGAAAAATCTTGTAGTTCTGGACTGTCCATTGCCTACACCATTGGCCTATGAATTTTAGCATATTTTGAAATGTTTGTCTTCCCTGTGTATATGGTGTTTGATACAATTTATTACAGACATTTAGAATTAATTTAGATGATTCTCTTTTTTCTTTCTCTTCTGTCTCCCTTTTGCCTTCCCTGTCTCACCTCCTCCCTTCTTCCTTCTCTCTCCCCTTCCCCTCCCCATCTTTCCATTCCCCTCCTTTTCTTTCCTTCTGTCTGTGTTCGGGTACAAGAGTTGTCTTTTCAAGAGCGGGGTGTTTGTTTGTCTACCTGTTTTATGTTTTTATTCCACATATGCTGCTTCATTAGGCATCCGCTCTCTCTCTTGCACACACATAAAAGCATGTCAGTTAAGTTTTCCTTTTGAAAACAGTCCCATCTCTTATTACAGAAGAACACTTCTTGGGTTTTCTATTTTCACTCAAATGCTTAATTATATCATTGTCCAAGGTCTGTAATAAACTTAAGCTTATGACACTGCTATGAGATGACTGCAATTATAAGACTGTGAGGAGAGAGTTGCATTGCTGTTTTGAATCTGCATTTTAGCACTCTGGTATGGGGATAATCTTTCTGCAATTGAAACCTCTTTGTGTGTTTTTGTGTCCAAGAGAAACAAAGAAGAATTCACAATGTGCAACATTGCTGTCAGATAGTCTTCTGTGTCTTGTGAAACATATGGCTGAGGATTAGATACTCCTGTTATCTAATATTAATAATAATAAGTAATTTCTGGGCCTAAATGCATTGCTTTGGAATTGAAAGATTTCAAAGTACTTCTGAAATATACTTTTACCTCCTATAGTGATGAGAGCTAAAGGACCTACCAGCCCAGCAGATTCACCTGACTTTGTCAGCTTTGAATGTTTTCATATAAGCTGTGAAACTTCGGTAGCTGCAAATACCTGAACCAAGCTTTCTGGTCTGTGAGATGTTATTTGGAGTCCATGGCTAATCTTCTGAATGAAGAATGTTGTATTTACTAGCTACAGGATTTTTAGACTCTAATCTAGACTAAGTAGTGCTGTACTTTGCTTTATTTTGCAGGGCTTCAGCATATGAATACTGGAATCTAGTATGAACTTCTGAAAGAGCATTGCCCTGCTAGTGAGTGAATACTACCTTTCATGCCATCAGAAAGGAGTGTGCCCATATATTGATCATAGGCCATAAAAAGCAGATCTTTTCTAACTCTTTTCTACAGTATATCAGTCCTTAAATGCTAGACATTTGTCTGTATTGCTTAATAAATATCACAATATCATATGTTATCTAATTATTTTATTGCCAGGTAAACTTACCAGTATTAGAAAGGTAAATTTCTGTTTTCATTAATGTGTAGTGGTGAATATCTTCTGGATTTTAAGAACTTTACAGTACTGTAAAAGTGCTGCAAATAAATTATTTCACACTTGAATTTATTCTTATTAAAGGGAAGCTGACACATTTTAAAATACATGGATATACCTATAAAAAGCCTAAGAATAGACTCCTTCAAGTGTCTCCCAGTTTCCACCTTGCTATTTAATGCAGAATTTTAGAACTCTCACATGTGAAATGATTTTTATTTAGAACTGTGTATTTGTGATTTCTTTTTTGACAAAGAAAAGCCTTTTGTTCTGGTTTCTTTAACAGAACCTCTTTCTGTGACTTTCTACTGTCCCCTAGTGGCATTTTAATCTTTATAACTATTGTGATATTGCCATTCGGCATTGCTTCCGTGCTTTCTCTTTCCTTGAGACTATCATTAACAAACATTTAAAATACTATTAAACAACCCATCAACTGACTGTGGAATCAATAACATTGCTCTTTAGTCCAAGCAGTACTTTCAGATATTTTAAAATGATATAAACAAAACCAGCAACCATATGCTATCTATATAATGCATTACTTCATTACAGTAAACATTTCAGATTTGCAGAATGTTAACACAAACCTGATGAAAGAAAAATGTTATTAGTTGTGACGAGCCTATACATACCCTACAGTAGCTAAAATGTAATCTGTGACAGGTTAGAGAGTTATTGTCAGTAGTCTTAAAGCATGCATTCCAGCTATTCCCTTTTATTCTCTTCCCTTTAAACTCACACTGCATTTCCCTTAGATTGTTAGCAAATTTACTATACCCCACAGTGTCACGTATACATCAAATATTAATATGGTACAGAGAAGTACCATATTAGTAGCCATCTCAACTGATAGCTATTGAAAATGGACTTCTTAAGTTTTCTGTATGTTCTGTGTACATATACACACTTCATAGTTTTTACTTTCTTAAATGCATAGTTGCCTTTTCTTTCTTGTAGATGCAGATGTGTATGACTCCTTTCTTCATATTCAGTAAGAGGCACACACATTTGCTCAGCTTCATCTAGTTTTTGATTTGGATATGCTTGATTTTTTGGGTTTTAAAAAAATTTTATATGTAACCAAAAGCAGATGACTGGTTTAGCGATTAGTTCACCCATGGTGATCATAGATTGCATTTTACACTAAATCCTAAAATATTTCTTTATCTGCATATATATATATATATATAAAGGCTGCATAGTAAAGGTTGTTACACAGAATTTTATACTGACGAGTTGCATTAAACAAAGGAGTCATGTTCTTCCCCAGATTTGGGAAATCTGAATAAGATAATTGAGAATTAATTTAGTGTAACCAATGAAATTTGGAATGAATGTTCAAGAACCTACTTTTTTTTCTTCCAAACACTGTACATGCACACACATACACATACATTCATAATTAAAAGAATAAGAACCCCTTCAAATTTTTTTTTTCTGAAACTTTCTATAAGATTAACAAGATAGAGATCATTACAGAGAATGCATGTTTAGCATCTACCATAATATTTTTAGTTGATAGCTATAAAAAATGACAGCACTTCCAAGTACAAGGTAGAGTGAAATTTGGCCCATTAACTCAGCATTTTAGGAATCAAAGAGATATATATTGCATTAATGACTTCTTGGTGCTGTCTGCTAGAGTATTATGCTTATAATAACTATCACAGTAGAACTGCTGTTTTACACTTTTATCTTGAACTGGAGCAAAGGCAGAAACCCTTCAGCCATCATATTTTCTTAAAATGGTTCATTATGTGCTGTATGCCTTGGTTTGAAAATAAGAAAGAACAGGGCATGACAATTTTCACAATTTAAATTCTTCAAATATATAAAAAAAAATCTTCAGAATTATTTTTTAATTTTCCTAAAAAATTAAAAAGACTAACAGGATTGGTGCTAGCTTTTGAGCCTTATCTGTCATCAGTAGTCATCTTGCAATTCTGTGTAGATCTACTTATCCATCCTTTAGGTTTGATTAAGATATCCCAAAACAAAGCCCTAGAGTGCTGTCGCTTTGGGCACAAACACACAAAAGTGTAACCAATGTTAACATTCTGCTTAATACCATTTTTCAGATGTGGAAAAAAGAGATTTTGAAGTTCTCAGATTATACAAGAAGGCTTAAAATCTGTTTCCCTTTTATTTGTACTTTTTCATAGGATGTCGTGCAGCTTTCAGAATTGCTTCTTTGATTTTAGTTTGTGTCAAACAGTAATATCAGAAATTGTAATGCAGAACTTCTACAGCTTGCTTTCTCACAAATTTTTGTGTTCTTTACATTTTTAAAAATAATCCTTCCATAAGCAGATTTGTGTTAAGGTGTAACTTCTGTGTTGTGCAAAGCACTGGAACTACTTGGACAGGCTAGGATGGAATGGAAATTTTTCTTTGAAATGTTGTGTAGCCTTTTTTTTTTTAATGAAATGTAGCTTGTTCATAGCCTTAGTTTAAAATATAAAATTATCTATATCCTTTTTACTAGGAGGTTATATGTTTATGGCTGTCTAAAGAATTTCCTGAAAAAGCTTGGTATAAGTTTGCCTAATTATTCCTGAATACTAGAGAAGATTAGAAAATAGATGGCTTTGCTGTAAATCACTAGAACAGTATAATACTATCAGTGGCCTTCTTCCCCAAAATTAGTTTTCTCCAAAACATCTAATAAAGCTAAGCAGTCTTACTTTTTACAACACAGGAGACTATCTAAACAGAATGAACAGATTTATAGGGTTATTTTTAGTATGTGTCACTTGCATTACAGTTTACATTTGCTTTTGAAGCTTATTTGACATTCTTGGTAAAAAAAATACAGTCAGAAATCTCATTAAGTCCTTCATAAAGTACAGTCTCAGTAGGGTTGTTACCTCTCCCCTAAAAAATGGGGAAAAAACCCAAACCAGGCACGTGCGCATCATGTGGTTTGGATTTGATGTTCTTTTTTGTTTTATGGATATGGCTATTCAAACAACAAATTGAAACACCTGCAGATGAATGTGTAAAGAATGTTTATATAAATGACTGCTCAACTCACAACTAGGTTCAAGTAAGCGTTTTGTCACTTTGCAGTATTTCACAGAGCAACAAGTAAATGCTGACATGTCTAAAATGGTCATTGTTTTCTTCCATCAATAAACGTAATCATTTATTGGGGTAAAATAAGTATTAAGTTCTTGAAATGTAGAATGTGTTTTCTAAAAGCCATTCGTCTGTGAATTAAGTAGATGTAAAAGGTTATATAAGATGCAGACAGTGATGCTGAGTATCTTCTCTGAGAATACAATGTCGTGCTCTGTGATGAAGTACAGAGTTGTAGGCATATATGTTAAGTCCAGCTGGGGAAAAGTGCTTCTTCCCGTGTGTTTGATACCATATAGCTTTTGTATTTATTTTTATGCATATATTGGTGTGACTATTGAGGAGACAAAACTGAATCCATATTTAACAAATGTATGTGTTCTTTCATATTTATGGAAATATTTTTGATGATGTTAAACTGTAAAGGAAACCTAAGGCGACATTGCTACTTTTTGCCTTCAGGACGTGTTGTTTTAGTCAGGTTAGTGTAAAACTGTGGAGTAAGGAAACCTTAGCTATAGATATCCCTTAGCTGTAGAGTTCATATAGATTTTAAATTTCAAGACATACCCACAAACAGGAATTTTAGGAAGACAGCTCTGATAATCTTATGGTTTAGAATAAGCTTTCTTGAAGCTGCTGGAGTGCTAGTGTTAGGTGTATTGTGAGAAAAATTGTGATGTTTCCTTCCAGCCTAACTTCATATGCACACACGTGCACACAGTTCTACAGGCTTTTAAAAAGCAGTTTGCTGTTACCGTTTTTAAGTATTAAAAGTCGATGTTCAGCACTTAAACATTGAAACAAATCATTTTTATAAATGTATTTCTTGACAGATTGCTTTCTACAAGACTGACATGGAATTGAAAGAATAAAATGACATGGTCAGGCTAATAGGGTAATATTAATCATATATATGGTGAAGAGGAAATTGAGATAACTTGGAAGAGTTAAAAGTGGGCTGGTTTATTTCCAGACATATATTTAGGAGGTTTTTGTTGTATCTGGCTGAATATTAAGTCAGCAAAGTAAAAGTAGCAAACGGTTACTGTAGTCTGCCAGCAAATTGTGTATGAAACAAAGAATTACTAGCTTCATAGAAGCTGATAAAGGATTACTATATAGACAAAGCCATTTAAAATTTGCAGCACCAACCAGACAATTTTTTATGTTTTACAAAGAAGTACAATTACATTTTGAATGACCTTATGCCACAGTGATGATATAAAGAACAGATTTGTCTCTGCTCCTGGGTCTAGCTTGTATATCCTGTATACATTAGTGCATTTCAGTTGGTGTAACTGTGATTGTTTATCTTTGTCAATTTTAAGATATGAATTAAGCTCAAATGTCTTTCAAATGTGATACTGTACTTACTCTGTTCAAATAATAAAAATAATTTATTGCAGTAATCTGGATTTATGTCTTGGTTAGTTAGAGTAAATATATGGTCTCTATGGGATTCCCTTTTGCCCCTTAAATTCCACCACGCTTTAACATATACTTGTGAGTTAGAGAAAGTTCAGTGTGTTTTGCATAAAATGCTTTAAAATTTGCACTAATGAGAAATTAAACTTAAAAATAATGTTGACAAGATACACAAATTATCTTAAGTATCCCTTGCAGTTTTAAATTCAGCAGAGTTAAGCTCAACGGCTAAGACATTTGAAAGCTAAAAGGTTGCAATCTATATGTTATTTATATTACATGCATATTATTATAATCAAAGCATTAAAGGTGCTGGTAGTTGGTGTATCTTTTGTTATTCAGTTTTGAACTACTAATTTCTGTTCATATTTATAGTGTTTGTGTACTATTTTGTAACTTTTCCTTCCTCCTTTCTGTCATGTTCATGATAAACCCACACCTATTCTTCTGCCTGTGTTAATGAACCAGTATAAAAGTAAAGATATTAAAGAAAAGTTATCTCATTAATTGAAGACAGTCTTGTATTTTATTGCAGTGGGAAGGTATTTTATTGCAATGAGAAGTCTAAATACCATTCCATCCTTTTTAGGAAAGTCTGCTTATGTTTTTTTGACAAACAAACTCTAATGCATGTGAAAATGTTGGCTCTAACTAAATCACTCGTTGCTTTTAACAGATAAGCTTTTTCAGCAGAAAGTTTAATGAGAGAGAAGTGATGAGAAAATTTCATTTATTAGACTAAAACTAGACTCCTCTGCGCTTTCTTTGTGATTTAGTGCATTCTGTAACATGAGTTAAATGTATGAAATTATTTAAGAATATATGAGTATGTAATCATAATTAACCCTAGTTTCTAAGGTGGTGATGTAGCTGCAAACAGTGCTTTTGAATTAGGGAATGGAACTTTTAACTATTTTGAGCCAGATACCTTCACTTTTGTTTTTTTATATATATATCTCTATATAAATATATATTCTGAAAAAAAAAAATATATAAATAGGATCTTTTTTATATTTTGGGATAAATTGTACCTTTTATCCTGTTGGTTCAGGATAGGATAAAGACACTGCTTCATTTTAGTATTCTTGTGCTACCTATTTGTACCTACAACATCAGTATTGTGTCTTACCACAACATATGTATAGTTTAAACACAAGTTGATCTGTTAAATAACACATAAGTGAGAAAGCATTTTTAATATATTTGCCGTGCAGTTCTGTATCTAGGTACGCTTTTAATTAAACACTAGTCCATAAATAAACAAATAATAGAAGTTAGCAGAGAAGCAGTTGATCTAAATCATGACAGTAGCTCATTTATCTTTGTCCTAACAAGACAATAGGAAATGACACTGAGCCGTTGTTTTCTATGCATTAAGATTTCCTTCTTAAACAAATGCAATTGAGGCAGTTTGTTTTTCAGCCACAGCCCAGCACGCAATGCCAGTGGCCAGAGTTTTGTCTTGTCTTCATCCAGGGAAGGATTAATCTTTGTGATGGTGCAAACAAAATGTATGTCTGAGGTCAAAGTGCGGGTTGCCTTTTGGGATCTGCATTACATTAATGTCATTTTTGGGTTCCTGACGTTAATCAAAACCAACACCATAAAGTGTCACTTAGCTAATTTGTGTATTATTGTCAATGTTACCATTAATTATGCGTTTGTGAGGAAAAAGAGGATTAATGAGATGTCACAGGTAATTTACAATGATCGGGCTCCCCAGGACATTAAGAAAACACTAGCTGTGTAAGATTACTATTCAAACATAATAGTCGTCATGCAGGAAAGTCTTTGTTGAGTCTCTGAACCAAGTTTTTCTATCAATATGAAATTTATTTTATATTGGCTGTACAATGTTTATTTTAAATTAAGACCAATATAGCAGTTTGGGGTTTTTTTGGTTGTTTGGAGTTTTTTTTAACTGAGCTCTTTATAGAACACATGAATAAAAAACTGTTGTTGTGTTTGAATTGGGAAATCCTTGGAAAAATGTGCTCCGTTGTACTGAATTGCTGTGAGATACTCTATTCACTGAAAAATATCTACAAGCCACATTAATGAGCATAAAATCTTGTTAAAAGTGTGAGATTTCCAGGTGATAATACTATCATTACCACATACTAGGGCTTGGTGCTCAATATATATCATATAGAGGCAAAACCAGTCAATAGTATATTTGCATATTTGCGATATATGAGTCAAGTTTCACTTGTAGGTGATAAAGTCAAACTTTAAATGAGTGTGTCCACTTATTAATGACCCTATTTATTCCACTGGTGCTGGATTTTAAACAGTTACTGATTTATAGATGCATTTTAATACAGAGTTTATAGAAAAGTTGCTTGTAGGACAAGAAGTTAAATTTTGATCTCAATTAACAGCAGTTCTCCAAGACAAGGGACTAATTTTACTTAATTTCATAATTGCCCATATAGGGCTCTGGAAACATTATTTGTATTGATTTCAATTAATTTACTCAACTTTAATCCTTTGGAACAAGGTTTTCTAGTACATCCAGTGTTGGTGTTTGTTTCTGACAATGATTCCTCTATTACTTTAAAGGTCATATGGATATAAGAGTATCTGCCATGAGAAATGGTTTGAAGAAAATATTAGGGATATGTCCCTATCAATTAATCCTTCATAATTTTCCCCCAAATTACCCTGGAATATGAAGGACATTTGTCAATGGTAATTCAAATAAGAAATTGCTTTTAATTATAAGATACTTACTTTTGTGATTTTTCCCAACTCCTCCATAGTCGTGTAGATTGTTTTATGCAAGGTCTTAATATCTACTGTCTTTCTTGCAGTAGATCCATCATTTTTTGTAAAATGACCGTAGTACTTCTACATATACTTATACTTTTTTCTGTATATAACCTAATATCATTGATCTCTTACAGTAAATTATATCAGATAATCTTATAGAAATAAATATAAAGCACTTAAAGGACTAACAACACTATAATACATTTCTTTTCAAATGTAATTATTGTTGGTCAAAAGATAATGCTTTGGAAACTGGTTCTAAATTTTATCCTTCCATGACTTCAAGCTGTGACAAATTTAAGAGTCTCCTCATTGTCTTGATCTTCTCTGTAAAAGACCAACTGTGGATGCCAGAGACTTATTTAATCTTTATACTCAACTGTTTTTTTACTTCCCTGCTGAAGTTGCCAGGGATTTTTTTTAATGGTGGACAAACAATTGCTGTTAACTTGGGGTATATCCCACTCAGGGTCTCAGTTTTAATTCGGACCTCACAGACCAAGGTGTCTGCCCATATAAAACACTGCTTCCAACATGAAGTCCTAAGGATGTACTACACTGCAAAGTGGAAATTGGTGAGACTGAAGTCAGCCAGCCCACTACTATCAAGGAAGAGCCACAAACAGCAAGGGGCAAGGACTCGGTCTGGAGGTTGCAGACAGACATGAAGTAGATATAGAAGCAGGGCATGTTACCTGCAGTTGCTGATAACCACTGGATACAATATATTAGCTACACTATAACGTTTGAAACAGGACTCATAAGATAGCTCATTGAACACTACTTTAAAATAATCCTCATGATAACATGATATTGTGCAATGGCTGGAACAAAGCAAAAGAGTGGTTAAAGACTTTAATTTTATCAGCTAGATTTGGAAGGATTTGTGTATAAAATGTGTAGAAGATTGTAGTTGATATGCAGTATGTAGTGTAAAACTGCCACTTTGTGTAATTACTGATGATGAAGATACTCAGAAGTAGGTGCAGGCTTGAGTATATAGTTCTGCTGAATATTAGAACTGAGCAAGAATATTGTAATGAAAGACAGATCTGCTGAAAATTGCTAAAAAGTTGTTTCTGGTAGCATCAAAACTAAGTCTACTTACTTTGAATTTGTTTTGTAATTTTTTGGGAAAAGTTTACCCTTTTCCTTTTAGCGACTGATGCTAAATAAGTGGCGCTACATAATTTATTTTGAATTCAAAACATCTCTTGACCAAACTAAAAGTGAAAAATTGATGCAGCTTTACTATGGTAGCAAAGATTTTGCTGAATTTGGAGATCTCTGGTGATCTACAGGTATTAAGAGACTTCTTGAGTATCCTTTTACTGCTTTCATTAATTGCTCTTAGCTAAAATGTTCTGTCCATTTTAGTCTCAGTGACATTTAAAGCAAAGGCTGGTATGTTTGTGAAAACCTGTCATTTAGGTCAATTTAATGATTGCTTGGCAGAACTTAAGTTTGACTGTCACCTCATATCAGGAGTCTGTTTAGATAGTTTTTTTGCTTGGTAATCCAGATGTATGTTAGGTATGACAAAAATGGAATGAAAGCTAGAGCAAATGCACTATACTTGACTTTGCTAGAAAATTCTGTAGCATGCAAATCACAGGTTTTTGTCCTTTTATCTTAAGGAAGGAATCAAAGTTAAGAAAAATGGGTTAAAGCAGGATAGTATCTTGTCAAACAGCTTCAGGGGACGTCTACATGTTTTTCTTATCATTCTACCCAAATACTAATGAGTTTATTAAGATAAAGTGACATTAAAAAAAAGGTACTTTACTTTCTGTATTTGACTTTTGTGCAGTGAAAATAAACGAATTGCATCTTTTGAATAATACTTATAAGACTATTTATTTGATCTATAATCAGTAAAATGGTATGTACATGATTAGATGTTTTGATTTAACTTGATTGTGGATGTTGAAATAAAATATTATAAAATGTAAAGTTCTATATGAGAGCCAACACATTTTTCTGTTCTTACTTTCATGGAAGATATAAATAATGTGTCTACAAGCTTCTTTTTAAAAAAGCAATAAGCATTTTAGAGAGAAACTAATATCTAAAGACTAATTTTGTTTGAATTTATTTTTTCTGACGAAATAGAAAATCTGAGATTACAAACCATCAGCTGAGATATTTAAGAGATATTATGTTATCCTTAATTGATACTTGTGTTTACTATTGTGTATGTGCTTATGTTTCACAATTGTTTTAAAATGAGCTGATTTGTTTGGATTTTTAAAAAGTGTCTTTGTGAAATAGCAATTGACCTGTTCTTTTATTGAATTCAGACACACTGTATCAACAAACAACAAAGAATCTTTGGCCTTGTAAACTAAAGGTTTTTTTACAAATGGTAAAAAACCCCTGTGATGTAATGATGTGGAACTTTTCCTCTACTAAAACTGTTGTCTTAAAGAAACAATATAATGTAGCCATTTCTCAACCTTAAATCTTGTAAAGACCTCAAAGTTTCTATTTTATCAACTAATGAATTTCCTTAAAGTGAAGTTAATACAATGGATGTAGTTCAAAAATAAAATGCAGGACCAAAGTCTGTGCTTGATTATGGAATTATATTCAGTTTCTTTTAAGCTGGTAACGGGGACATTATCAGCATGTGAAAGTTGTTTTCCTGTTTGGTTACACTTGCAAATGAATTTGAATGCAAGAAAGAGCCATAATATAGAGAGGCAGAGCAGATTAATCTGCAAACTTAGTAGTCAAACCGAGAGTAGCAGGCAATTATTTCTCATATTAATATCCTTCTGTAATATGCTCAGTAGGATATTAATCCTACTGTGGAAATTTTTCTACTTACTAAAACAGAACACTGACAGGCAGATCACAATCTGGATGGTTTGAGTGGGGTATTTTTGCACTAAATTTTTTGGAATATTTTGTTAAAACAAGGCTCTCACAGCATATTCACTGAATATTGTTCTCTCTTCTTGGACTGTCAGTCTTGGACGTTTATTTTTACAGGCCTTCTGTTGGCTTTGAACATCTGATTGCTTTAGATGTCTTCCACAAGTTTCTACATTTTGCTTTGAATAGAGAGTCATTTTCATTTTGCTGAAGGAAGCTGTTAATCTTAAAACAAAGTTGACCAAATCTTTCTTCAGGTTAGTTGTTTAGCAAATATGATTTTATTATTAAGCACTTGGGATAAACCCGCCAAATTTAATGTGATTTCTTGAAGTCATTTACACTATTAGATCTCTTTACTCTTACCAGGCCTTTTGGTTAATGTGCATGTGCTTTCAAACCTACATTAGGCTAGTGGAATCATAATTACTGTTCCGACTCATGTTAGATGTTTTTCATAGTTATCTATTCTTCCTCCTGTATTCAGTCACTTTTTGGTAATTACCTTAATGTCTATGGGTTTTGTTTTGTTTTGATTTTAACATAGGGATGAATGAATTGTAAGGCAGGTCAAACTTTTGCAATCCAGCAGGAACCTGAGACCTTTGCAATAATTTTCTACCATTGTATCTTTGTTTCTCTGGATTTTAGTTTTTGAGATAACTAAAGTTAAAGTCTGTTTCTCAAGATTTTAGTTTACCTTTATGTTTTCTCAGGCAAGTTTGAGATCAACGTAAAGTTAGCACCTAGTTTTCATAGAGTATAGTGCCCTCTTTTTCTTTCTCCACCCTCTTCTTTCCTACTTCATAGGAGTCTTTCTTGGTTAGTGTTCTGAAGTGCTCTTTTTCAGGTAAGGTCAATTAATGTGTAACACCTTATGTAGGCAGGGATATGTAAACACCTGTAGCCTTCTAATCATATGCCCTTGTCTTTTTTATTATGCAGTCTCTCATTGCTCATTATAAATATTTGCTTTTGCCTTAAAACTTTCAGATGTTGATTATGACCAAAATTTTTTCTAGTGAATAAGGTTCAATATTTTATCTAAATAAATCTGCTGCATCTAAACATATTGGTATTGTTTTACAGATGTCTTAAATGCCAGCTTTTTTCCACAAGTTGCTAAAAGCTTAAACAAAAGGAATCACATTCTATATGTAATTGTGCAGTGGTTATCTTAATTACTAGGTATATTATTTTAACTTTAAATACAAGGCAGTTTGAATTCATTTTAATCTTTACCTGAGCTCTGAGATTTGAATCATGATAGTGGTAGCAGAATAATTATTCCCTCACCGTCATTAGAAAACTACCCAAGGTAGACATTTTCTTTTTACTGTACGTTAGCCAAAGGAAAGTGGTAGTTAAAATCTCACAATTAATTGTTAACAGAGTCAGATTTCTTTTACAGCTTAGGTGCAAAAAAGCAGTATGGCTTGACACATGTAAAATCTTTAATGGTTTGTTCTTAAGAATATTTATTTTTAAAAGTATAATTTGAATATTTAAAGTTTACTTGTCTTTCAGCTATTATGTACCTGTAATAAATGGAATAGTTCTGATTTTTAGTCAGTTTTTCCTGTTTTTTTCCTCAATTCTAATTATATCTCTTCTGATAACATATTATTTTAGTTACAGTGTCAGAGACCACTCCATGTATTTTTTGCTTGGTGATAGAGAAAATTACATTGCACTTATGAATTGTTCTCTAAATACTCACTTAATGTAGTTATGTGTACAGTTTTTTATTCAGGTATGAAAATGCTTTTTCATTTGTAAAATGGATCTTGATTATGTTTTTCTCAAAATTATTTTCTGTTTGTTTTGGTACACCCCAACATTTTGTAAGTGTCCAACTACAACAGGTATTGTAGGCCTCACCCAGGGCCTTATGGTGATGCTTCTGAAGTCTTTTAAAAACTTTTGCAGGTACCAGAATCTAAAGCAGAACAGGTCTTCAGTGAGATAACAGTATAAAACAGACAGCAGTTCTGAAGTCAACTATGTCAGCGCTTTTGTGGTCCTGCCCATCTTGGGCCTGGGATGGTGATACAATCCTTTCCCTTCATCTTTTTTGTTGACATTGATGCTCATCTTATCTTGTGATGAACTAGCTCAGGGAAAGAAAATCAGCAAATGTTTTTCACTTGTCCTATTTCCTCCAATAAGGACAGTTTCTTGCTAGTTCACTTCCTGAAACAGAGCAAGGTAGAGGGACTCCAAGGGTGACATTTCAGGTTGATGTAAACTGTTGTGGAATCACAGCCCAAGGATATAGTTCAGCTAAAATTTTGAGCCGTCACGAACTGCAGCAGTTGCCCAACTAAAAAGCACTGTGACCTATTCTTAGCCGTTTGTTCCAGGAGAATGCTGCTTTCTATTCAGCACGACTGTATAAAATCAACTAGTTTAGGAACTGATTTAGCTGATGATTTCCTATTTTTTTTTCTAGGCTAGTTTTCAGTCAGACCAGTTTCTCTTACAGCATCACAGAAGGGAGGGACAGGAGCAGGGAGTGAGGTAAAAATGGGGATGGCCTAATGTCTTTGTCACATGGTTTATGCTGGCTAGAAACATTAATTTAATTACATATTGTAAAAGGCTGCTGTAGTTGCAGAGAGAGATTCACTAGGGTCCAGAAAGAGCATAGCAGCCAACAGAAGGAATTGATAGTCAATATGCACAGAGGCTCACAGCAGCTGATGAGAAAAGCTTATACCAGATGTGTTGAAAGTTTCTTGCAGCTGATGGAAAAGGTCCAGGCTGTCTAATGCAAGAGACATATGGCAGCTGATACAGTGGCCTAGGGGTTCTAAAGGATAGTTACGGGACAAAAAATTGGTCAGGAACTTGAAAGTGCATAAAGCTTTTTTCTCTCCTAAACAAAAACAGGTCTGCAATAATCTGCAGAGGCCCAAATCATTCTCCTACACCCCTGAGACTCCCTAATTGTGAATTTGCATTATTCTTTCCTTCAGTTTTGCCTATGGCCTTTGGCAGCTGCTTTGCTGATCCCACCCTGCTCCAGACCCCAGTAACAAGAACCTGATTGGACATCTGTCATCAATCATTATGGGAATGTGATGCTTACCGCATTCAAGTAGCATTTGATAAGTAATTGCAGGCAGGCAGGGAGGTTGTATTTTCAGGTAGTACGACAGAAGACCTTGAAGAGATAAAAGAAGAGAATTGGTATTTATTTTCTTAGTATTCTAGTATTTTTCAATTTAAAACTGTAGGTTGGATATTAAATTCAGCTAATTTAGGCACTGACTGTTCTTTTGTACCCTTAGATGTTAGATTTTGTACATCTGTGATTTTGTACAGTGAAGTCAAATGGTAATTACAACATTGAAGACAGCTCTCTCCATTAAATAATTCTGGATCTGCTTACAGTGCTCCTTGAGCAGTAGTTGTTAGACATATTCATACACTTATTTTCAGGGTCATATCAAGCTGTTTATATTGCCGGTGGTAAGGATGTTTAGCTCAGAAACCAAAAAAGGATGCATGTAAATTTGACAATATAGTGAAAATAGAAAGACCTCTAATAAAGATCTTCACCTTAAACTGCATCAACTCAACACTCAGCTCCAAGCTGCAAAAGTCAAATATGCTTCTCAACTCAGTGCTAGCTGGACTCTAGCTTCCATTAGACTCAATAGGATCTGTCAGCCAAAAGGATCTACATCTGTGTGTATGAAGATATAGTATCTCAGTAGATATCAGGAGATAATTGAAGACCAAGGCTTATACTTGCAGTTACGGTAGTGTCTGCTTGGTCTCAGACTACACCAATGCTGTCAGTCAATTGAAGTTGTGATTAAAGACTGTCAGCTAATTAACAGGTATTGGTCCAGTTGAGTATTAATGGGTATTATGACTGTCCTTTCCAAAAGTGCATCTATGTCCTTCAGTAAAAAATAAGTGGTAGCTATGCAGAGAGTTGGTACATCAGATTGATGCAGTACGCAAGGATTTAGTTCAGTTACCAGAATTTAACTCTGTAGAGGTGCTACTTCCAAAGCAGGATAGAATAGACACTATCGCTTAGAAGGGACCTACATGGGTCATCTAGTCCAACTGCCTGACCACTTCAGAGCTGACCAAAAGTTAAAACATGTTGTTAAGGGTATTGTATGAATGCCTGTTGAACACTAATGGGCTTGAGGCATTGAGCATCTCTCTAGAAAGCCTGTTCCAGTGTTCACCCTTTCACAGCATGATACTTCTGGCATCCTACTTAATTTTCATGTGACCACTGTTTTGCATTTTGTTCCCAATTCTAGGATTAAGTTGCTGAGATCAACATAACTGTCAGGATGCCCTATACCTGTGTGAGAGCTTAAAATTTAGAAATATTTGGGAAACATACAAGCTAGAATTGCTGTGTATTAGATTTTGTAATGTCATTGCAATCATAAATTATTCTGTTATTTTAATCAATTTTGGGAGTTAAACAGCTCAATAAGTGATTGGGAAGGCAGTTTTGGTTTTGGTGTTTTTGTTTTTTGTTTTTTTGTCCTTAATTATCTTTTGCAATATATGTTTTGGACCAAATTCCCAGATTCTTTTTTAATATACCAAACCCAGCTGATTTCTTTTTTAACTGTGGTTAGTTCTTTTGTAGGTTCTAGCTTTACTATTCTGTTTTATCAGGTTTTTACTATTGCTCCTCTAATAAGTATTTGAATATATGCGCAGAGTGCTTCTTTTATTTTTGTTTAGTGCAATACCTTTAGAATGTGTGGAATTCCTTTTTAAGTAATTAGTTAATTGTATTCTGTATTAATTAATTAATAATTTAAAAAAATTAAATCCAAATTAACCTTCCTTAATCTGAGCAGCCTCAGTGATTTTTTACAAGTATTTATTGATGGTTGCTGGTTAATGTGTAAATTAGTTTAAATGCTAAGTGGAGAGCTTTTATTAACAATTGTTGGAAGTCTGGAATTGTGCCACTGATAGTGGATATTTAAAGGGTAGGAAAGTCTGTAAGCAGTTTTATAAAATGGTGAGTTAAAAAAAATGGTGGGGTTTCATGCATTCTCAAAGGTCCTAGGGTCCTCAGAGAATTTGCCTCTATATAATAGCAAACCAGATTGCTAATGAATGACATAAAACTAGATGATGTTACTCTACGATGCTGTTTAATTCTGGGTTATAATTCTCAGTATTCTTCTCTCTCTTTTGGAAACATTCTCTTTCATTATTTTGGAAAACAATAAAATACACAGTGGAATTGGGCTGTCTTAAGTTAACCATTCTCCTTAGAACTGCTTTTAAAAGTCAGATAGTTTAAATGTTTAAGTCAAATGATAAACGTGATGAAATCTACCTACTACCTGTAGATTATTAAATCTACCTGCTTGCTTCAGTTTTTTCTGCTCTTCTCCCTTTTTTTCATTCTTGTCAATAGTGGCTTGAGGCCAGTTAGGTCCTCATAAACTCCAGGATTAATATTTTAGTTGTTATAATTTAGAAACAGTAAGAAAGAACCACTGCTTTTGGCTCAGAGAAATTACGAATTGAATAGTGCAGGGGAGAGATGATTTTACTGGTCAAATTCAGAATGTGGGATGTCTGTCAGAAGTAGAGTGTTGTAATTAATAAAAATCACGACTTAATAATTGTAGTTCTCTACAAATGCTCAGACAAAAAGCTGAAATGTGTGGCCATACTCTGATAGCCTTCAATTGGCTTTGAAGCAGGCCATGATTACTAAAAATATTTCCTTTTTCTTTCTTTTTTTTCTTTTTTTTTAGTACTTGGGTTTTGGCTTTGTTTTCTGTTTGTTTGCTTATTTGCATTTTGTGGGGTTTTTTGTTTGTTTGTTTGTTTTAAAACCTGCTAAGTATGTTTGTTTTGATCTATTTTCCAAGAAACTGGAGATTAACTCAAAATGCAATCAAAATTTGGATTGCACATCTTCTGGTCTAATATACAACTGCAGTAACACTTGTTCTCATACTATTTCAGTTGTAAAGCCCCCTAATATTTTGTTCTACTTACTCTGTGTGTGTGGAGGGAAAATTCTTGTAGGTTAAACTGACAATAAACTGATTTTAAAAGACATATGTTGCTGACATATGGGAAAAGGAAAAGCGTTGTGAGGGAAACTTTATTTAAACTGATCTCAGAATACTGTTACTTTCCAAATGATAGCATACCTCTTTTTATGGTTTATAAACAAAACCTTTTTCCTAACCATGTATGATTCTAACTTGTTCTCTGCTGTTCTTAATTTAGACTATTGTGGTGAAGTACTGAAGCCAGATCCCATACCTTGTTATGCTGAGAAAATCTGTTTTCCATCATTTTCTTTATCGTGAAAGACTTTGTTTATTCACTGTTTAATTTACTATCCTCTAGGTGAGCTAACAGTCATCTAATTTTATTTTTTTTTAATAAAAACTGTGTGTAGAGGAAAGTCAAAGTAATCTGTATGTAACTATTTTTGCCCTATGTTTAATTCTTCTTTTGTCTGGAAAACTAGGAGAAAACTGCCAGAAGAGGAGCAGTGAAATGAATGTGGTCTGTTTTTTTTTTTAAATCCTTTCAACTTAAGCACATCACAATCCATTGAAAAGGATATCAAATCAGAAAAAAAATTGACAGAAGTTACAAAAGAAATTACACAGATCTTATTCTAGGAGAGCCCTGAAATATATGTTGTTTAATAATATAATGCTGGTATACTGTAGGAGTAGGTCCTGATTTTCAGTTGCCAAGTAGTAGTCCTCCTGAAATCTACAATTTTGAAACATTATTCAGATCCTTATTGTAGATGTGGATATTTGACTCTTAAGAACTGAAGTCTGAATGCGTTGACATAGTTAGCTATCTTACTGCTCTCTCTTTCACAGTCTTTTGAAATTGTGGTGATTAGAAAATAAACACATAAAAATATGTAAATATTGTGCATTTAGGTAAAATGGGGCCAGACATTTTACTGATGTAGGCTTTCAGACTTCAGTGGAAGAAGACTGGTGTTTTCCATCATTTGAGAAGCCAGGCTGAAATATTTATATGTACATGTGCACAAATATATGATAAAATGTCTAAAGTTGGTCTCTTAATTGATTTTTAACATAATTTAGTTTCTGAGTATATTACAACCATTTTAATTAGTTCATAGTGTGCCAACAGAAAAATCATATATAGCACAGAAGCAATGGAGAAATAATGCCATTCATCACTGTAGTGGCATCCAGATTGAGTTTTGATCAGAGCTAAAATGAGCTGAGCAGTTGTTCTCCATTTGTAACAGTAACTTCTCTTTATAATATTCAGGAAGTAGCTGGTTTGATTGGAGCTTTCTATTAATATTGGTTGACTTGGCCTTTCTTCAGTTTTATTGCACTTCAGCCAGATTATATCACTGCAGTATACCTAGAGATAAATACTCATACAGTTAGATGTGCTTCCATGCTGAGGCTGAAAGATTAGGAAAGGACTAAAAGAATATTTGAGAGAGAATAATTGTGTTACACTGAGAGCTGTGCAATGTCCTCAACTGCTGTTGGTGATAATGATGAATGGTATGTAATATAGTATTCCAAATAGCTGCACGAGTCAATTAGAACTGGTCCACAGTCATTAGAACTGTCTTCCGTAATGATATAGGTCAGATTTACTGATTCCTGAAGCCCTCACCCACCTCCCCAAAGTTTAAGATCTCTAAACCAAGGATGATTCTTTTGTTTTTATCAGATTGACACCAACTGATCAAATTACAGAGAACTCAGTTTAGTGGTTGGCCTGTGTTACTTACAGTAGCTGTGTACTGGGCATGTTGAGATTAATTAAACAAAAATAAAGGGTGGAGTCTTTAAGAAAAGTGTCAGAATAGTCTGACTATGATTTTTCTACTTTGAATGCCCTAGTTTGCAAGTAATGCTTGATACTAAGTAAAAAACAAGCAACCAAAAAACCAAAAAGAAGTGGAGCATTAGCAAAACACTGAATAGTGCTCAGAATACCTGAGATTTTCTTATACTTACTCATTTTTCTAGGTCTTTCTATCTCATACTTTCATTAGCTGCTTCTAAGAATTTCTTCTATTCTGAAAATCTGCTTGTTGATTTTCTTCCGTGTAGCCAAGAAATATGCTACTATTTCCTCAGCTATTCAGATATACAAGGTGTGGTATAACTCAGTTGTAAGATGCAAGTTAGACATGAGTCTGATTCATAACTGGCTTATTCTAATTTTATGCTGATGTACCTTCACTGACTTCAGCATGAGGAATTAGATTCATACTGAGAGGGATATTTCCACGATTTATTTAAAGATTTACTCTGCCTTGCCTGTCACTTACCAAGCCTGTACTAAATTTGGTGACCCTTTTTAAGGTTCAGGCTATGGGAAAGAACTTGTTCAGGTGGTTCTACGTAGAAGATTTTTGTGCCCATCTGATTTATACTTCTTTCAGTGATGATAGTTAATTTTGATGTGACTGGCCATTGAATAGTGTCGGAGAAGAATAGGAACCTTTGTGAGCAATGAACCCTTATGTTGTTTCAAATCACTTTTCCATCTATTGGACACATATTTACCTGTTACACAGACTTGAAAACTTGAGAAAAAGTGCTTGAATCTGCTGAAAAATAGTTGAATGTCTTGAAAGAAATGAGAAATTTTGACTGCCAGAATTATGTTTTTTCTGCACTGATTCCTACTACATGTTGATTTACTGGACGTTATTTCTGGGAATGGTTTCTCCAGAAGTGAGATAATGGCCATGACAGCCAATACAGATCACCTAATACTGTTACATCATCCCCCACATTAATTTCACACATTTCTGCCAGTTTCTGAAAAACATGCTTGCCCTCTAGCTCTTCATAAGTCATGTATCTTCACTGATTTGTAATTATGGGCTCTCTTTGGAAAAAAGCTACTACTGTACATCTTTCTTAGCTCTTTATCCCATTGCAATACATCATTAAACTCTTTTATAACATGTTATTTATTATGTTATGCAAAGTCTGTGGCTCTTAGGAACAGCCTTAAAGGATTTATATTTTATTTGTATATGTTTTTACTTTTATTCTTTTTTTCAGTTAGTTGTGCCTGTATTTTAAATGATTTGAGGAAAAAAATATTGCTTGTTGTAAAACAAATACCCTCAGGAATTCTAGACCATTTAGCCTTTTTTCCCTTGTTATGTTTCATCAGATCTTAGTTATCTCAGAAAGCAAGGATTTTGTAGATTAAAACAGCAATTGATTTTTTTTAATCTTTTATTTGAATTTATCCATTCCACTGAAATACATTATGTGTTTCCAAAGAAAGTAATAAATTATAGACAAAGCAAAAGTTAAAATTAGATCTGAATGTGGTGTAATGCCCAAAGGAAACTGTTTGGAAAGGTTACAAGCTGTCAAAAAACAATTTGTATGGTTAAAAGCCACACAGTTAGATGCTGTTAATGGAGTATCTGTAATGATTATTTAGGCATTGGTTGCTTATTATGTCTTTGAGGCAGCTATTCACTGTGCTACTTTGGAAGCTATAAAGACCTGTAATTCAGCACCTATTATACAGCAGAAGTGTGTGCAAGAATGCACTGTACCACATCAAACAAACCTCTCCTCTCTATTCTCTAGATTTTTAATCATCTTTCCCTCTTGGAATTATGGTTGATGCTGATTGTGAGAATAAAGACTAGTTACTGTAGTGAAAGGATCGTAAAGTCAATCATGTGGATAAAATTACTTAGCAATTCAGCCAGCTGGTCTCTATTTGGCTTCACTTCAGTTCATTAGTTTATGGGGAGAATTCACTCCACATTTACAGAAAGCAAAAATTGTATAAAAACTGTTTTGTAATTAATTGCAGCTTTTTATATAGAAATAAAATTGCTAAGTAAATGTGCCCACTGGGTACTCATTTTTGGTTACTTTTTGTATCCTTTGTAAAATAATTTAATTTTGTGTTTACCACCTGTTCTAGACACCAGAACCCATCTCATTGTCTTGAAAATTATTCTCTGCATGATGTAATACTTGAAGAGTTTTCAAATCACAATATTTGCTAGAGGAGTAGACAACTTTAAAGAACTTAGGGGCCATTTGGAAGCATGGCTGTATAATCTTGGCATTCTGTGCAAGTGCTCTCATGCAGGTGGTTAGGTGGCATTGAATAACCATAAGCATATGTTTAAAATGCCATACATCATAAGCATATTGTTGTTTGCATGCTTTGTAAGAGTTAAATAGGCAATGATAATTACTATTGTGCTTAACGGAGCCAGAAATAACAAATATACTATTCTTCTAGTTTTGAAACCTTTTCTGAGGAGCACATAAAAGCACCAAGGCAACTGGGGAGTTTATACATTACTAATCCCTTAACAGGGTATCCAAAATGTACCCAAATTACTCCCATATCCTTTCTGGTCTATCTTTCTAGATGCTAAAGAGGCCATAGCCTGTGCATTTGTGTTAGCAGTTACACTGCACCACTAAAGAAAAATGTTGTAATAACTTTGTTAGGAATACATTTGTAACAAAAATTTGTAACTGTTTAAGGAACTTACTTTTCCTAAGGCCAGATTAACACCCATGGATTAGTTTACCACAGAGTAATGGCCTTTCTTCAGAAGCAATGTATACACAGAATGTATTCTCTGAATATACTTTGGTGGATAAAAGGGGAATGGAGTATTGGGGCGGAGTTATGACTCTTGGTTATTCTTCTACCTTTTAGGGGTATTTGAAATGTGGAATTGTAAGAAATTACGGTGTTTTGAGATGTGTTTCAGTGTCCAATTAGATCAAAGTGGGTTTTGAAACACTGATATTTCTTATGTTTCTCTGTTTCTAACATTTCCATGTTTCTACAAGAAATTTCCCTACAAAACAAGCCATCTATGTTGTTATTATTTTGGGAGGCCTCGATGCATGCAGTCTAGATCTTAAGAAAGAATATTGTTTAATTAATTGGCACTTTCCAGTGGAAGATATTCCTCTGGCAATTTTACAGCTAGCTATTGGGTTCATGTTGTGCCTCCTGTGAGGGTGTGAGCTGGCAGAACTCAGTGATATTCAGGAAGGTATAGGAGATCTTCTGCGGTCTAGGAAGGTTTCTGTATTATTCAGGAACTCTGAAATTCCTGAGGCAGTGTGTCTATGTCTTTTAGTCAAGTGTAATCATTAAGTGCATGATTACTTATTCAGCAGAATTTAGCTGTGGAGGACATAGCAGTGAAGTTCATACTCCTCTTTTTCTGTTTGTTACCAGGAATACATTTCTTTAGATCATTCATATTTCTTTCACCTTTGTATAGTAAATATTACTCCCAAAAACGTCATTTTTTGACATCATTAACAATTATAATTTCATTTGTTTTCATCTTATTTCATAGGTAGATATTATCAAAGCAGGAAGGAATGAAAAAACTGGTGAAGTCAACATTGTCTACAGAATATTGAAATTTTAAAATTTAGAGAAATTAAAATGAGATGGTTTCCATAACCTTTGGAACTGCAAATTTGGAACAGTCTGTGGAAATCTTAATATTAGTCCTACAACAAATACATTATATTAAGAATGAAATCATGAAGTCATTTGTTTTCATGTTAAGCAACTGCACAAAACACTGAGGAATTTTTAGCATGAAGAACACATGAACACAATTTGTGTTATTTTCCAAAGAAGAAGTCATGAAAAAATGGGATTGGTCCCAGGCTGAAGTCTGCACTGGCATGTATAAGAAACTGTGTGACATGTTACTCCGAAATAGCACCTTGTCCAAAGCACCTTCCTTCAAACCATTTGTAATTGTTTGGTTGATGACATTTCATGGAAACCACTGGGAGATTTGGAGTACTTGCCTTGTGTTCCATTGATGTTATTCTTCCATCTTATTACAATTACTTCCATACTATGCCTGGTCTACAGGAAATCTTGCAGGACAGTGCTTCAGTAGCCTTCCTCTTTTCTGAGAGAGGTGTGGCTGATGACTAATTTAAGGTGGGAATGTTCCTAGTAAAGCCCCTCATGACCTATGTTTAGAAATAGTGTATGCAAGGAAGGGTCTGATAGTAGCAGAACAGAAATTTTACAGTAACAGTTACCTCAGAAATCTGCTTTAGCCTGTCATGGACTTGAGAGGCCCAAAATACATTTGCTTTCATGAACACTTTTATCCTCAACACATTGTAAATGCTTACTATATTAGAATAGACAGCGGCTGGAAAGGCATACTGTTAGATAGTGCATGGAAATTCTAAACTCCCTATGCAGTAGTTAACCACTGTCATCCATTCCAGTTATTGACTGTTCAATTTCCTTAAGTTTATTACACATCTTCATTTCCTGAATCATCAGAGATCATTTAATTACAGAAAATGATTAACTAAAACATTTAGCATGCAAGCCACCTCCATCTGTTTTACTAAATATTAAAAAATAGAAATCAAGAATGGTTAAAATGCATACATCCATTTATGCAATTCTTTAAAAACACTTTTATTGGCAGAAATTTAATAAGAGCATCAATAACCAGTCCTAATAACAGAGTACATGATCCTCCATGTGTAGATTAAGTCAGAGTTGCAAAGAACCATTGGTTAACATGCTGGGAAGATTGAAATGATATTGTAGCTAACCATAACACTCAAGTTTTCTAATGCAACACAGGAGTAAAATTGTAAGTATAACACACTGGTACACACTGTGTAATATTGAGGTGTGCGTACTTCAAATAATACTCCAAACGAACATGGTTTTATTATCATACTTAATAATATGATAATTAATACTGAAGAGGCCTTTGTGGGGTAGAGACAATTTGGCTGGCTTAATACCCATAAAAGCGCAGCATGCTGAAAGTATTTATAGGACCAAAATTAAGGATATTTGGGGAATTTGTAAAAGCTTCCATAACATCTTCTTTTGCAAAATTACTGTAAAACCTGGGAATACTTGAGTCTAGAATATATTTGATGTGGACTCCATAATTTGGTAAGTTATGTAGAATTAAAGTTATGCTGGTAGTCAGAATAAGCAGACTTTCATGCAAAACATGAAAGAAAAATTCCTAGCAGCCATTTCTCAGTAAGAGATGGTTCTATTTAATCTGAGTATCTGTGGACTTGTTTTTTCAATACATTGAGACCCCACCTGGAATATTGCATCCAGTTCTGGATGCCCTATAACAAGAGGGATATGGATGTGCTGGAGCAAGTCCAGAGAAGGGCTATGAGAATGATCAGAGGCCTGGAGCACCTCTCCTATGAGGACTGATTGAGAGAGTTGGGGTTGTTCAGTCTGGAGAAGAGAAGGCTCCGAGGAGACCTTATTGTGGCCTTCCAGTATCTGAAAGGGGCCTATGAGAAAGCTGGCGAAGGGCTTTTTAGGAGGTCAGGTAGTGATAGGACTAGGGGGAATGGATGCAAACTAGAGGAGGGTAGATTTAGATTAGAAATTAGGAGGAAGTTCTTCACCATGAGGGTGGTTAGACAGTGCAACAGGTTTCCCAGTAAGGTTGTGGAAGCCCCATCCCTGGAAGCTTTTAAGGCAAGGCTTGATGGGGCTCTGTGCAACCTGATGTAGTGGAAAGTGTCCCTGCCAGGCAGAGGGTTTGTAACTAGATGATCCTCACGGGTTTTTGCTTTGTCTAATGTCAAGTTACAAAGAATAACCAGTACCAAATGTAGCCACTTCAGGAATAGTGGTTTTAAAATAATGTTTTTTCAGTTTTTCCTAGCACTTCACTCCTTGCTTAGTGGTTGATCTGAGCATTGAAACAGAACTATCAGTATTCCTATAGCAGGAGATGTCTGCAATGTATAGCACTTGATTCAAATAGTTGCCATGCTAATGGACTTTAGTTTAGGGGCAAAAACCAAGTCACTTTACAAGATAGTACCTGTAGTTCTAATAATAACCTAGGATGAGAAGGTTGGTTTGTTTTTCCTATAAATCATTGCTCAGAATTTTAGTTCTTGATGGTTGTGTTTTATCTTCATGGAGGGTAAATATAGAAAATATACCTGAGGCTCTTTTCTTTGTAATACTGATCAAATACATTATGTCAACTTTTATTGCTTATTTATTTAGTGCTTTCTAAAACAAGTCAAAATGTCAGCAGAATGCAGTGGAGGAATTCACTACTCAAGAAGCATGCATACAGCACTTAGGGTATATGAAGCCATTTATTAATATACCATTATAAGCAACAGCTCTGAGATAAAAGAATTTGACAGGGTTAGGAACACTTTACTTTGAGCTGGAACATAGAGAGTGCTAACTAGGCAGCGTGGGCTTAGGTAATTGAGCAGTGATTTCTAGAGGTTTTTTTGAATTTAAAAAATAAAACCTTATTTTTCTACATTTATAGAACAGTACAATTTTAAACAAAGAACAGAAGTACTGAACAAGTTCTGCTGAAGGCTTAAATATTCTATTTGTTCAAAAGCTGTGGAAACTTCTGTTTTTACTGTTTTTTCTACACCTTGTAGCAAATATGTTCACAAGTTAATGTAAGACTATAATGTAAAGTTTATGCAATTAAATACCATAAGAGAGTTTATAGACCATTCATCATTGGATATGGATCATAAACTGTGAGTTTCAGAAAATAAGGAAGGAATTCCATTTGCAGTTCACTGTTGCCTGAAGCCTACCTAATGAAATCTTTTTTAGTCATAGAATTAACTGAGTATCTAGCTGAAAAGCGCCGAATATTCACTGTGCATATTAAACTTGAAAAGGTAGAATAAAATCTTGCATACTCACAGGGGCTTATTGTTGGGTTCAGTTCAACCAAAATTAGACAGCTCTTGTTCATTTAGTACATTCAAAAGGAGTCAAACCTTTAAAATTCCAAACTGTCAGTTCCCATCATTTCATATGACAGCTGACTATTGGAGTGTAATACACACAAGCCATACTAACTGAAAAGCTGTTAATGAATACAATTACTTTTTTTAAAACCAAAGGAAAAAGAACACATTAGCTAGTGCTTTGTGGATATGTTTTGTGATGCAAAATGGATTCTCTTCTCTTCTTGTTTGGTCTTACCTGTGTAGCACAGCACTGGTATGAAGATATCTATAGATTTTGTTAAAAAGATGATTAATCTCTTGTATTTTCTGACTTTAATGTGATTTATGATATTGCCTCAAAAATCAAAAACATACAAAGAGATGTATTTTTTAAAGACATTAAAAATATTCCTAAAGTTCTGTATGTAAATAGTGTACTTTTTGGATCTCATTTTCTCAAGGGCTATCTGCATCTTTCGTTGAAGTCAACTAGGGAAGTATTTGATGTGCTAGAAAACAGTTACAGAGTAGTCGTAAACCCTAACTGATCCAAATTTATTTACTGTGATCAACTAGGGAAGTATTTGACATGGTAGAAAGCATTTATTGTTTTATTTGGTTTTTTTCCCCCTTGTATTTTCATGGTAGAACTCTAGGAATTTTAAATTTTTTTCCTTTACCAAAGCTTATTGATATTTCTAAAGTGAAAGAACTGTTGTGTTTCTTTAAGGTGACTTTTGTAGTTAGAAGATGGAGCTCTAGAAACTTTAGAAAGTTGAGAAGATAGTTTTCAAAATGGCAGCTCTCTGCTATCAGTTGTGGTTTTGACCTTGAAGGCAGCGTGGCTTTCACTGGTCTGGATCTTCAAGCAGCCTGCTGTCCTGCTTTCAGTCTCCCCAGCTGGTCAAAAGCATGCAGCCACTTGCTCATTTCTCTCCCTCACTGGTGGGATGGGGAGGAGAAAACATGACGAGGACTCAAGGGTCCAGTCTAAGCTGCGGGGAAGGGAACCATTCTCACTCTCTCTCACCCCACCTGGCTTGCAACACAAAAACAACTGCACAGAAACTCCCAGCCCCATGTTGTTTTTCACCTTAGATATACTCTTCACAAAAGTGCTGATTGGCTCAGCCCTGTCTAGAGGCTGGACAGAAACTGGAGCTGGGGGAACCTTCCTGAACCTTCTCACCTGAGTATGGCCAGTACAAACCTACCACATTCCACCTCAAGCTAGGGAAGCTTCCTGAACCCTTTTACCCTATCATTCCCAGTACAAACTCACCACACCTGCATACCATAAATAAGTGACAGCATAAGCTAAACTGTCCTTCCATGTACAGGAAATTTCTTTGAAAATTCATTGAATTTTTTTTCATATTAGTAAGAACAGATATTTTGGTAAATTCTGCCAGTAGTATAAAGTAGTATTTGGTGTCTGTCACTCTAAAGGGCTATCATACAGAGGTCATGCAATGGTCTTCAGTGCTTGTGAGGTGAAATAGCAAGGCAGAAGAAAAAGAGGCAGAAAGGGTTTATTTTCTTGAAATAAAAGGACTGAATTATGGAAAACTCTAGATTCTATTTTACCCTATACCTTTGGCTTACTGTATGAGTCTGCTGCCTTTGTTCTTTCTTTTGTAGAGTGGGGATGCCTTATCCAGTCTTGCAATCCTTTACTCATTAGGGCTTGTATAGCAGCTTGAAACGCCTGAATAGAAAAAAAAAGCTTGTAGTGATGCAAATCATTGTTTGAATGATTTGGTTGATTTGACTTTATTGGAGATAAGACCACCAAACTATGGTCTGATCTCAATTTCATACCAAAGTCCTTTCGAGAGTAGGGGAGAAAGGAATGCTTAAAGTCACAATGAGAGGCATGTGATAATTACAGATGGGTGACTTATTTCAAGGTATTGAAATAGTGCCTCTATGAGGGTTTCAGAATATGTCAATTGCCATGGAAAAAGCAGTACAATACCATTTTATTATCATCAAACATACTGTATGGTTTCAGGCAGAATTAGAGTTAGGGTTCAGATTCAAGAACAGCAAAGCTATAAAGTTTTCTCAATAAATTTCAGGCTTACCAGCTGTTGACTTAAGGTTTAACTCTCTTGTACTTTAAAGTGTCATTAACCATCAGAATCTGAAACACTTTCAGGAAAATTTGAATTTGACCTGGTGAATTAACTTGGGTTGTTGATTTGATACAGCAGAAAGTTGTAAGAATAAGTTTAAATCTGTGCTTTGAGCTGGAAATCTCTAAACCCTTAAGAATGCAAAGTGGTTTGCACAGGCCCAGCTTCTGCTAGTCACTGTTATCTGAAACAAATGCTGCTTAATTTTAGACATTTTTTTACTTGATCCATTCACACTATATGGTTTACTGGGTGACAACTGGCTTATCATTCTGGAATTTGTAACAACTTTTGGTCAAGGATAGAAACCTCTAAAAGATGAATCTCCAAAGGGAAAGAGTCCTTTCTTTTTGTTATTGTTCAAAAACCTGGCAAGACTTGGAAGTAATCTGGGAACTGCCTATTAAATTTGCTTTGAAATCTCCATGATTCCACGTTCTTGGATTGAACTAGTCACCACTCTTAGTAATGTGGAAAAACTCAATTTATGTTAAACTCTAAAATTACATGGTGGAAAAAACCAATTCAGCTATGAGCTTTGAAGTTTGCATGTTTGGGGCTTTTTTTGTGTGTTGGTGGCTCTCTGTATAATATATTATTCCAAAAACTTTTCAATAAAAGCACTTCAGATAGCATCTACAATCAGTTTTTCTAAAATGCTTGTTAACAGAAAGCTTAATGTTGAACTTTATTTTCATACTTGCTTTAAAAAAATGTCAGTTGTAGGCTTTGTTTTTCTTATTTATAATCACTAGGAACACTTGAAAAACTAAATACTTTTTGAAAGTTCAAAACAGAGCTTCTTGTAGTCTGGATGTGCATAGCTATTTCTCATAGATTCAAGCTCATTTGGCTTGCCTAGATATACTTAGAGATCAAAACCATATGCTTTTCCAGGTGTGCTTGTGAGCAAGCACCACTGATGGGTTTTTATGTAAAGAGATAAAAATTCTGTGCATGAGCTGTCACAAACTGTTTGACTGAACAAAGTCACCGTTACTAAAGCACTGCTGATATTCTTAAATGGGAGTGCAATGAGAAACACCTGTCTGAAAACTGGATTAGGAGAACTGAAAATCATTGTGGATTCCAGGTCAGAAGTAAGTAAATAAGATGGTCCAGGGAAGGTCAAATAATATCCATGTTCTGAAGTGGTGATGAAAACTTCAATTGCAAAGAGTATAGAAACAGGTGTGATTGTTGTAAGGCAGTAGAATGGAGAACTTTGCTTTAAACACATTTAAAATTCTGCAATCAAGAATGTTGTACCAGAAAAGCATAATATTATGGTTACTCCTGTTATTTTATGAGCCTGGATAGATTGCAAAGTGCCTGTATAAACCGAAAGAAAGCACTCTCCAAATTTGCTTTAATGTCTAAAAGCCATACAGCCCTCAATGGAGTATGCTGTAGAGCTATAGCGTCCAAACAGGTGCACTGCATGGCACTGTGCCTCTCATTGACTGCTCTTTTTTTGTGAGCCCATGTAGAGAACTGACACAAAACAAACCATGCAGTTTGGACACATGCTGCATTTTTTGACTGGAAAGTGAATTTATCGTATAGTGCAATACATCCTTTTACCCCTCTGCTGTCATGCTTCCACAAGTATAAAACTTACTTTGAGTGATGGATTAATGCTGATAGGCTTTATGGATATCTCTTCAGAAGAGCTTTTTAAATGAAAAGGATGAATGATTGCCACATGAAACCAGAAAACTAAGAATGGTTCTAGCAAAATTAATTTCCAGTTTTGTTCAAGGGATGCTTCTGTGTTTTTTTCTGTATAATTTGGCTATGGCTGTTCTAGCAGAAAAAAAATAGATCAAAAAAAGTAAAGAGCACTGGAAAACAGAATACTGAGATCATTAATTGAGCCAGGCAGGGATTGTCTATTCACTTTAAAATTTAAACAGAGGCATATGGCAGAGATTGGTTCACTACTGGGACAGACACCTGGGCTCTGTTCTGTTAACTTCAGCAGCAGCAGGAAGAGGGAGAGGAAATAACAAACACAGACGTGCAATAAACAAGCCCAGGGAATTACATGGGAGTTATCTGTAAGAGTATGCTAAATTACACCTATACATTAACCTTCTTTATTTCTTTGCTGCAAAGGAGGACATCTAATTATAAGTAGACATGGGAAAACTTCAGACCAACACTACTGCTAGAGGGAAGAATCATTGTTTGTTGTTTGGTTTTTTTTTCTGTAAGCTCCTAGTAGCTTGAATCCTTGCTTATGTAAATTGAAATTTAAAATTAAATACCAATATATTGTCACTTACTTGGGTTTTGGGTTGTTCTAAATAGTAATTGTGAGAGATTTACATAGGAAGAATTCTAGTAGAAAATTAATTACATACAGAATTCATGCAGTTGACAGTGCATCTTTGAAAAACTACCTGTGTTTGTGCCAAAGCCACCTATTGCTAGTAGGCTAAATTAGATCGAAACCTTTAATGAAACATGCACATGCAATAGCATTTACACTGTTATCTATCACTCTAAATTTTTACATAAAGGATTTTCTGTCATCTGTATTGAAAATAAATCTATGTGTCTCTGAATAGACTGTGTTCCACTGTCATTGATCACTAACTTTTGTTCCACAACAGAAATAATTCAGGTTGGCTTTTTTTCAGTGTTTGATATGCACATAAATGTACTCACTCCAATTCATGAAATAGAAGAAATGCATCTGTCTCCCCGAGATAGTTTTAAAATTGGAATTTTCACCCACAAATATACTGTTTTCCTTGACATATCCTGAAAATCTCAGCACAGCCCACACTAAAAGCTAGGTGGGTCATCCCTTGTTGTCATGACTGAAGTTGGTCAAGCCTGACACCACCTTAACTGTTGTAACTTTCCTGTCACCAGTCAAATGAGAACCAACTCAATTTTTCTGTTTATGGGAAGATATTTCTTGGTATTTCAAATTTTTCCATTAAAGTCCCATCCACAACCCTCCCACACAACTTCCTCTGCATTTCCTGGTTTCATACGGTAATGGAAGAGAAAGTAATTTTAAACAGGCAAGTGTCCAGACAGCCTGTTCTCTTTTCCTTTTCATTAATGCAAACCAGGAACTATGCTACTTACATCAACAGACTCACCCCAGTGTCACACACTACAATGTGAACATGGGGAATGATGTCCTTTTTTTCCCTGATGAGTTAGGAACAGCTCTTACACTTGTAACTTCAAGTATTTCCATGGCTTATTATATACTGATAACTGTTGCTCTGAGTCCAGTATCTGATGCAGAACTGTTCAGTGGAAAGGTGTAAGTAGGTTGTAAAACTTTGGATCCAATTCTGCTCTAAATTATCTCAATGAAAATCTGAATTATGGAACAGTAAATAAGGCATTGAAGGTTATAGTCTATATTTAAAACAGATGGAAGGCAGTTTGCAATTACTCTGTAGAATTTATTTACTGAAAAGATTACTGACACCAAAAGTTTGCTGGAGTTCAGAGGCAGAAACTCAGAAAAATGCACGAGACATTCACAATTTGCCCAACCAAAGTTTTTGAAGAGACTACCCGCATTTGGAAAACAGGTTACCACTTCTTGGTTTAGAAACAAATATGCAAACATATAAAAAAAATGGCAATCCATTGAGAACTTCTTATGAGATCATTTTGTGTTACAGCAATTCTTATTCTTTCTTTTCATGCCTGTGGAACTGGTCATTTTATCTGACACGATACTGCTAGGCAAGTCCTGAACTGATGAATATAATAGATCTTCCACAAGTGAACCAAAAGCATATGGCAAAGAAATGCTGCAGTTGCTATTAAGCATTTACCAAAGACATTGTTTGACTGTAATATGTTGTTTCAGCAGCTCTGAAGAAAATTGTTTCTGGCATGAAGAACTGGGTGTCACATCAGAAGCAAATATTTGACATTTTCTTGTTTCCATCATGCCTTGTCAGTATAGTTTTATAAACATCCATGAAGTTTTGCACACAGAAAGGATAAAAAAGAACACTAATGATAGAGTATTCACTGAATGGATGTCACATGCTAGAACTTGTACTGCAGTAGAATTTGGAGACTCTTGCCAATAAGAAATGATGTTATGAAATTAAATTTTGGCTTCATATTGTTAATGGTTAAATTATACTGTGTCAATATACATAGCAGCACAATAATATAAAAGCTTTAGTAATGAAACTTGTATCTTTTTATGCTGGCAAGTAATAATTTAAAATACATTTATGACACAATTTTGAACTTTATTTAATTATTTAGTGCCACACATTTTGTTAGAATGTTGTTGCTGATACTAGAAATGCAATTTTGCATGTGCATTCAATGTAAAAAGCTTGTGCTCTTATTTTATCCCAGAAGCTAATTAATTATTATATCATGTCTCATGGATGTGCCAACATAGAATTATGAAGGAGATAGAAAAAGAGTACAATCTGTTACCATTTCTGATGGAGCAGATCTTATATCCCAACAGCATAAAAATTGGAAGCCCCATCAAATGTCCTGTGTTTCAAATGTCCTGTGTTTCAAATCTAATATCAGAACTAAATAATTTAGGTTGCCCAAAAAGGTAAGAACCAGAGTACGTAATTAGAATTCTTAATTTCCAGCTGATATTAAAACGTATTTAGTAGTATTTAATAGTAAGTAGATCAAACTAATTTCAGATCTGTCATCTAAGGTCTGGAATTTTTTGTTAGTACAGTGTAGTACCAAGACAAAAACTGTAGACTGTTTGAATTTGATGTTTTTTGATTGGCCCATATCAGCAAAAGCTCAACCAAAAAGTTCCATAACTCCTTGTACTACAGCTACTATGACTAATATTTCTAAAAGATGTACTCTTATAAGAATTTAATAAAGTTATACTCATGATTATATTATTGTATTTTTTTGAAAATGCTGCTTTGGAAATGATGATGCAAGTGTTTACTTCTGATGACATTCAGTTTAAAAGACCCTTGATATTACTTTTGAGTTATTTCAATATCCCTTTATTTATGCTAGCTTCACCATAAATTTTCCATGTTTTTCTAATCATGTTATATATTTTTATATAAATGGATATAAAATTTCCTCCTGAGACAGTTTTAAACCTTTTTTTGCCAAAGTAAGCAACTTCCCAACTACTCTGTGTCAGAACACAGGTATTTCTCCTTACATGTTGACTAGCCTGAGGGAAACAAAACATGTCTTGTAAAAAGAAAGTGACTGAGAAACAATATAATTTTTGCCCCTTCTATTTTCCCAACTGTTACTGCAAATAACAAAGATTCAAGAATGAATTTGCAGAAATTTCTGTGGAAACTCTAGTTGTATTTAGTTCTGTCAGTTGAGTGTTTTTAATTATTTTTCTTATATGGTTGACTTGGATCTATATTCATGAAATAGCATATGTAATATTTTAAATATTCTAAGTGAGGTCTTTATCTTGAAAAAGGCATCAAAAGAAGTTTCAAATGGGTAATTGAGTTCATTTAGCCTGATACATGCTATATTGTTGGTTAATTTAGAAACTGAAAAGAAAATAAGATTAAAATTTACCACTGGTTCCTTGCTTCCAATCTTAATAGATACAAGCCCTTTTTAATTGCTCAAATCCAACTTTGGATAGCAGGACCCTTCTCTTGTGAGTAAGAATACCTTACCACATTTTAAATGTAGACCGTCTGCATTTGTGTGAAAGAAGATAATCATACACATATTTCCAAACAACTGTGAATTGTTAAGTATTCCAAAAAAGTTATTTTGTTTCTTCATGCTGCTTAATGACTGGGCATTTATTTTACTTTATGTCACTTTTAAATGAAATGCTTTTGATTCTGTTCAGCATGCATGATTTAAAGTCCAAAGAGCACATTTCAGCAGTTTCATTTCACTAGCCATTCTTCAGGAAAAAAAAAATCATCTGAGATAAAGAACAAAAAAGAGAAAATCCAGAAACAACTCACTTAAACATTGCTGAGAAAGAAAACCATATGGTCCAGTGGTTAGAGGCAAATTCAAAGGCAAGGGGATCTTTGTTTTGAACTTCTAAGCTGGATGGTCTGTCTGTGATGTGATTTTTGGGGAAGTCCCTCAGCCTCTTTCAGCTTCAGTCAATTCTGCTAGCATAATAGGTAAACCAGCAGGATATCACTGCAAACTGTATGTTACCAGATGAGTTCTCTGGGTACATAAATACCCTGAACACTTTAAAATGTCCATTCTTTTCTTTAGTAAAAGGTTAACTCAGTGCAACAGTGCAGCTTCATCAGATTTAGAAGCATAAATCTAAATAGAGTAGACCTGTTGTAGCAAGAGGAAAACATGAAAAACGAGATGCAGACAATAACACTCATCTTGAGAGCCTCACAGTTGTAGAGGAACGGACAGAAAGAAAAATCATGTTAGTCAACAGTAGATGAATAATCAATTTAACGAGTAAAGAATAAAATGAAAGCCATCATTTGGAACACAAGCCACATCTGCTTTCAGTCATATCAGTGTGAATCCAGAATAATTTCAGTAATTGAACTGAATGAACTAGGTTGTCTTTGCAATAGTGTTTTGGTGTTGTGGGACAATGTTTCTATAATATGGCACTTTCAGATGCAGAGGAAGAAAATAAGCTACACAAATGAGTGTAGTACTTTTCCTATCTGATATATTTAAGTCCTTAAATAATGAGAATTTTATTTTTTTTTGATACAGAACTAGCATTTTGTGTACAATAGTTTGATTTCTTATGGTACACTAGATGCCCTTTTAGGAGACAATATGTCAGAGAAACTAATAAGAAAATTAAAATTCAAGATGAAACAAGCAGTGTACAATGGATTCAGATTAGACCCTCTGGCAAATTACTGGGCCTCCATTTCCTCCTGTAGTTTTCCATTGTCCCTAGGAAAAAAAAAACCCAAGCATATTCTCACATAATCATTAGGAAAGAATTAATTCAGCTTGTATCAGCCTACTCTAAAGACCCCTGGAATGTTTTCCTGGAAATTTCAGTACTATACTCAAGAAAGTAGTACAACTGTTCCACTAATGTAACACTTCTTATTCCATAGTGTGGTGGGAAGCATGTTAACTTTGTTTCCACCAAATTTATCTACTTGCCTGGTTGTAGACCTGCTTATGTATGTCTCTGTGTGTGCATTATAGAAAAATATTTTAAAAATAATTTTATGGAATTTATTTGGAACCTGAATAGATCACTAGTGGCATGTGCATCAGCAGTGGAGCTTTCTGTTTCCTGGTGGAATGGAACTCAGTATTCCATTTTCTGCTTTTATCAAATATCACTCAAAGCCACTTCTTTCTGCTACTGTTTTCACAGAATCACAGAGTCACAGAATATTAGGAGTT
>VWZX01002281.1:0-22306 GCA_013399015.1 Galbula dea | reverse complement strand
GGCTGCCTGATGCCGCGGCTCCACCCCGAGACGCTCCATAGCCTCGACACTGCCGTAATTACTCATATAGGGGGAAGTGGGTTTTGGGGTTTGGGTCCTGTATATGTTTATATTCTTTTTGTTTATGTTTGCTGTTGTTATTAAAGCAGTTTCTAGTTTTTAACTTCCAATCTGGTCTCTCCTTTAACTGCCGTGTGTGGGGGCTGGGAAGAGCCCTTAAACCCACCACATACATACAATCTAAAAGCCTGAGAAATTTGTGAAGGAGAAAATCATTTAACAAAGCTGTGTCTTGTATGATTATACACTATGTGCTTTTTCAAGGGTAACCTTAAGGTGGTTTATTTTCATTAAAAATAAAGCCCTTAGAATGAGGCCTTACATCTGATGAGACAGACTTTGGTTTTGTGTGTTTTGGGTTTTTCTTAAATAAATACATAAATAAATAAACAAACATGCCATTGTAATACACTGGGGCCTTCCCCATATTCCCTGTTGCATTTTTCCTTAATGCCTTGAAGTGGGTACAACATTCTCATACACATTGCCAGTAACATGGCTTCTCGTACATTATCTGTTTAATTTGAATTTGAAGTAAGGTTTATAGGAATGGTTAGTGTATGATAAGAACAGCTGAGGCTTCTGAAATGCAGCAGGCACAGAGCTTGCCAGACAAAAAACATGTGGACTGACATGTGGGACACACAAGAGAAATATTTTCACACAAATATAAACCTTTTGATGCCAAATAATTCATCCTCACCCTATGGCAAGTACCTCCTTGTTCACTTTGTTTCTCTACTACTAAATTAAATTATGCTTTTTGATTAACTGTAAAATGAAATGCAATCTGTAGTAAATAATTGTGCTGTTGTTAGTCCATTTGTAATTTTTATTCTTTTTTCAGTTGTACTGAAATTAACAGTCTGGACACTGAAATTGGAAAGGGCCCCCACATCTAGTTTTGTGTTATTATTTCTGTTGTAGGAGCTGCAATTTCTGTAGAATTTTACTCTATATGAAATATGGAATGAAATATAGAAATTCACTCAAAATCTAGATATATGGATTTTCCAGTACACGGGAAAAAATGAATGAGTGAACTGTGAACTATGAACCACAAACCCAGGTAGGCTGGTGTCTGACTGCTGCAAATGTATGCTGGAAAACTATTGCAGCTGACTTGAGCCAGGCAAAAATTCATATATTTTAACCTGTGCTGATTAAATAAATATTTTTCCAGGGACATTTTACATTGCACAGGAAATCTGATCTTCTCAAAGGTCCAAGAAACACTAAACATAAAGAGGCTGTTGACAGTCTTTATTAGCAATATCATTTCTCTAGGGTATTTAATTCAAAGTCTTTTAACACTGTGTTTGACCTTTCCTTTCCTGCAAAATTATTTAATAATGCTCCTAAAACTGGTTTTTGGGATACAACATTTTTAACCTTTTTTTTTTCTTTTGGGTATGAAAGGCAGCTTATTATCATTCTTCTTTCCAGAAACCATCTTGGAGTTCACAGAGAAGAGCCTTAAATTTTCAGAAGTAATTCTCTCCAGTTTACTAATGTACATACTTAAGTCCAGGTCTGCCTAGAGAAATATAGTCAGAGTGAGCTAGAACACACAAATGAAATGACCTACAATTTGACATTTCCTATGCCTGGTTTTTAAATAAGGTCATGTGAAATTTAAAACGTAGCAGAATATCTATTTTTATTTTAAATAGACCAAAACATTACATTTCCTCTAGATTTATTTCCAATAAATTTCATGGGTTTACAACATCTTACAAAAATTGTAGTTAAGCAACAAAATCGTAAGCATTTTATACCACCCCATGTTGGTCTCAGTACAAAGAATTTTGATTAGCAAATAAGCCTCTGTTTCCCCTTAAAATGTATTATAGGGGAAAAAAAAGTTCATATTCAAATAGAGAGTGAAATGTTAAAGAAGTCTTTCATTTTTCATACATTAAGGTGTGCTATGACCATTTTACCCCACCTATATATTACAATGAGGTTTTCCCTCTACTTCACTCTCCAGGCAAGTAACAAATCAAAGACCAAGTGAGCCAAGTCAGCAGTTAAATCCATCAGTACATCAAAGCTTTGAGGCATCCCCTCCCACAGCTTGCTCCTCCCTATTTGTCCCTACCTCCAAAGTAAAGTGTGATCCCCTGTTTTTTGTTTGAAGTGAGGAAACCCAGGGAGTCCCAGCCTGTCCCCTAGGGCAATCCTGAACTTTCAGTTATATTTTCTTTCTGCTGCACTGCTGTACTCTGCAGGACCTGGGTCCTTGAGGTCCCATTATTATTCTTTAACCCTTCAAGCAGCAAATCTCTGCAATCATCATAATTTCCAAATACAGACAAGCATCTCTCAACTTATATTCTTCCTTTCACACAGTGGAATGTATCCCTTTTATTTCAAATAAATGCAAATATTTCTCAGAAATGTGTGCAGCCATTATTATTGTTCTCCTGATTAATGCTGTCTCTGAGGCAAAGACATGAAATATTGCTTATACCATCCAGAAGTAGAAGCAAAACTGCTCCTAAAATATTCTTTGCAGAGTTTAATACAAAGAATGAAAATAAATAATATCAGGCCCTTACAAGATCTGGCCATTTTAGACTTTTTAATAGCACAAATCAACATTAATGAAGCATTTAACATTACGCTCCTGACAGCACAGTATAAAAATTACTGCAGCCATCCAAGGGATAAGAAAAAACATGGATGACATACACACACAGCCATGGCTTTCTCTGAAAAATTTGGCAATGTTTTGCCAGCTAGGTATCTATCTGGAAAATCTCCTGAATGGACAAAAAGTCTTGCCATTTTATTTGACTGATGCTGTAGCAAAAAGTACTGCAGCACTAATGCTCAAAACAGTTTGTTTCCTATATGCATTTAATAGTAGAATTTCTTCTTTACAGTAGCCTACTTGATGTCTGTGTGACAGGGTCAGTGTTAATAACACCAGTACAACTACATAGATCCTGGCACCCAGCAAGAAGGTAGGCAGAGCCCTCCCAGGGGCAGGCAGTAGCTGTGAACTCAGCCTTTGTCTGGGAGAGACAGAAACCTGGGTTTGTCAAAAATGCCATGTGTTATTTTCCAATACAGAGAATTAGAATTAAAATAAAATTCCTTACCACATATCAAGGTAAGGGAATCAAACATGTCTTGACTCAAGGAAGGGAAAAACAAACCAGCCTGAAGACCTTGAAAGCTTGCTCGTACATCAATAGGGTTCAAGGAGATATTTTCAATTTCGTCTTTGACAGGTTAACATTTTCTACATTCCTCAAGCAACTAAAAACAAGGTAATTATCTGTATATGTTTCCAAAATCTTAAAATGCCAGGCCATGGTATTTTTGCATATTTTCCTATAGTATAGATTTTAAGACCTGACATTAGTAAAACAATGACACCTTGTGGCACAGAAGAGCAATCAAACCCATTCTGCTACACAGTAAACAGATTACATTCCCCAGAACTATTTTAAATTATAGATAAGGTAAGTTTTCAACAACCAGTTTATTCTTAGATCTTAAACCCAAGATTGCTCTTGATGTTTACAATGTTTGTTAACAATGGGAATAATTTAGACAATTCTTATTCAGGAATACAGCCTATCTCCAAGTAAGTTCTGTAAATATTCTTGCAATTAAAAAATAAACATTTTCACTTATCTAATGCATTTGTATTACTTAAAAAGCACACAGCATAATTGTTCATCTTTTCAATCTTCCTGGCCTTACTTCAAGCAACCAGGTGCTTTAAATTGCACAGGCAAGGGAAATATTATGCAGAACTGTTAACAAAAAAGTATGATGCCTGTTAGTTTAATGCGGGTTAAAGGGAAGATTGAAGCTGTACAGAGTTTTCTCAGCAAGGAGGAATTTCTATTATAATTATTTCAAACAGGAGTAACTGAATAGACCAGATGTGGTGCAATGTCATTTTAGTGCTCTGATCAGTTTTTAGAAAGTTTGAAAACTGTGGCTTTAAATCAAATTTATTAACTCAAAAAGACTGGAGAGCAAATGATTTGAAGACAACTCTTCCTTTAATGTGTGGATCTGTTAAAATCAGAAAGCATTAGTGACTGTAAGTGGGTGAGAATTCATAGCAACCAAAAAAGACCCCAAGTTTGTAAAATATTTCAAGTTTTATACAGTCCATAATTACTGTCTCATCTACTGAATGACAGCTTTCAGTATGAATGCTAATTGCTGACCTTACCAGTGTCTTATCTGACCCCCATTTTGTCAAGGTGTCCTGCAACTTATTGGGATTTTAAGAGACTGATGATCTGATTAAGATGAGTGGTGAGCTACTCCTAGTACTACATTATGCAACTAAAACATTATGCCTGCATTCATGTATTTTATAACTGTCCACAAATTAAAACCTTTTAGTCAGCATAATAACATTGCTGGGACAGCACTCCTCAGTTCCAAGGATATTCTGGGGACAAGAATGAAACCCACAATGTTATACGAAAAAAATCATCATGGCTGGGCTTCGCAAAGGAAGATTTGGGAAGGGCTCTACCCAAGTTTGTTGCAAGTGTGTTGGTGGCTAAAAAGGCCAATACGAGATAGGCATGAGCGGTTGCAAAAGGCACAGCAGAAAGACTCCTTAGATGGTGTGTTCTGCAAGGCACGATTCTTTCTGCGTTGTCTTTTCTCCTCAAGGGTGATCCTGTGTGCTTTCTCAAAAGCATCCGCAGCGTTATAGATGGTGTGTCTCCAGGCCTCCCGACTGCTTGCTCCACTCAGAGAGGGGCCTAGAAAAGGTGGCCTAAACAAAGCTCATCTCCACCCTCACCCGGTTAGTCCACCGCAGGCCAACAGGCATCTTCTTCCGATGTGGTCACACAAAGATCAAAAGACAAAGCCATGCACCTGCTTCCAAAGGTGTACCTAAATTAACTCTAGCATGTTGGAATATTAGAACCATGCACGATTCTGCAGATAGCGGAAGTCCTGAGCATCATTCTGCCCTATTTGCCCATGAGCTGGCTCGTCTCAACAATATGAAAAAATACATCATAGTCAAAGAAGTAATATACAGGAACACGGTATATTTGAAGACTCTGTCATTTATCACTGGGAAATTTCAGTGATCTTGAATTTGACAAGAAATCTTAACACCCTTTTTGGATCAAGAAGTAATTTTGTTCCAACCTGATGGCAACAAACTATATGTTTTACATTGGCATAGTGAAAATTACAAGCTAAATCTTTAATAGTATTCACCTTAAAGAACAGATAACAAGCAAGTCAAATATACCAGCAATGGCATATGACTAATACTTAACTTGTGTAAAATGTGATGCCAAGAAAATCAATTGTCCTCTTAAAAAGGAGCCCATACTAGCCAAACATGACAAAAATCTAACAAAGCATTAAGGGATTGCTGCTGTGGGCAGTTCACATCCAAAACAATCACAGAGCTAATCTAAAACAGATTAAAAAAAAAATACCCTCACCCAGTGCTCAGTAACACAGTACAGGCCTTGGTATGTGCTTAGTCATGTTTCCCACCTTTCAAACTTCATAGCCTGCCATGGGGTATCCTACATCCAATCATAGTGAGGCCACATCTGGAATATTGTGTCCAGTTCTGGGCCCCTTCAGTTGAAGAACGGTAGGGAACTGCTTGAAAGAGTCCAGCACAGAGCTACAGAGATGATGAAGGGGCTGGAGCATCTACCTTATGAGGAAAGGCTGAGGCAGCTGGTCTCTTTAGCTTGGAGAAGAGGAGGCTAAGGGGTGACCTCATCTATGCTTAGAAATATGTGAAGGGTGGGTGTCAGGGGGATGGGGTCACGCTCTTCTTAGTGAAGCCCAGTGACAGGACAAGGGGCAATGGTTTTAAGCTGAAGCACAGGAGGTTCCAAGTGAATACCAGAAAATTTTTTCCCAGTTCAGGTGCCAGAACCCTGGAACAGACTGTCCAGAGAGGTTGTGGAGTCTCCTTCTATGGAGGTATTCAAGACCCGTCTGGACGTGCTTCTGTGTGACCTGGTCTAGGGAATCCTGCTGTGGCAGGTGGGTTGGACTAGATGATCTTTCGAGGTCCCTTCTAACTCCTAACATTCTGTGATTCTTTGATTCTGTGATCAACATGGGAGCATTGGGTAGAGCGTTGCTGAGAGGTTTCTTGTCTGATAGGAGCAGTACTGCTGGTCAGTGGGGCAAATATGTGACAATATACACCTACTGTTTTCAGTCCCTTGTTCTGCAGAAGGAGACTAAACTAGTGCTCAGTTAGATCACTGCTTTAGTAGCTCTCATGCAGGTGCAGAAGAGCCAAGGGCAAAGATAAGCCTCTTCTCACTTCCAGCTTATTTATGCCCCTGTCTGCATCTCTTCTTATCCGGGTGCTGGAATATTCCTTGCATCCAGCGGTGCTAAGAAGCTTACAGACAGGAGAGTTTTTCCACAATCACCATATACATTCTTTATTGTCATATTGTAGCACCCTATGTCTTGCATCTTTAAGCTGTGTGTATTCTCCATTGATCTCGGTTTGCACCAGGTCACTGACTTCAGTAAAGATTTCTGGGTTTACACTCACAGCGGAAACAACAGAGCTCAATTGCCTGCATGCCTGTGTTCAAGAGAACAGAAAACAGCTGTAAACAGTGAAACAGCCAGGCAACTCCAAAAAAAAAAAAAAAAAAAAAGATATGCAATGCCTCTAACAGTGGCATGAGATAGAATGTTTATGTCTTGATCTGCAGAGCAAGTGAGATGCTTTGACTTTCTTGCTCTCTCAGTGAGTCATTAGAGAAAGCGAGCTGATGAATGCTAATTTCTACACCAAAAAAAAAAAAAGTCTTCCGCTCTTCCTTTGTTCCCAGCTTCTGTTTGTAAATCCTAGGAACTAATAAAATCTGGCACTTTCACAGCTCGCAAATGGGAATTAACTGCCCCTGTTTTGAGTTTGGAGATTGATTTAGCCTCCCTTTGTCTTTCCTGTGAACTACATCTGTGGCATTTTTAATGTTTCACTACTTTAAAAGCAAGAGCAGATGAAGAAATCCTGAATCTACTAAAATCCCTTAAATATATTTTTCCCCTTTTCTGAGAAATACCCCAAATAACTGCTTCTTTTGACTTTATACTTCCTTGGGCCCCTATATTTTGATCCGCAGACTCTTGAGTCCTAAGGGTAGTGCTCCTCCACATAAATCGGAGCTTCAGGGAAGTCTGGTTTTGGAAATATCTGGAAGCTGCAAGCCTCAGGCATCAGTAGAACTCTATGCCATCCACTCAGAAAGTGTCCAAAATCTGTCTGCCTAGTAAAATCCCTTTAAGAAGTAACAACATTTTAACATAAGTGAGAATGATGATGTACCCTTTTACTGGCTTTTTACAATTAATTTGTTTAAGAGTAACCCGGTGGAGAAAATTATTCCAATACAAGAGAGATAACAAGTCAAAATTACAATTCAATAATAAGAAAAAGAAAATAAACATTACATTAAATGCAATGAAATTGGTTTTAACCCACACAATCCAGTGATGGGAGCAGTCTCTTTGAAAGTAGGGAAAAGGGATTGAAAAGGGATTCCGGGGGGAGAAAAGATCTGGAGGGTCTCTGTGGCTCGAAGAGGGGGTCCCGGCGGGGGTCTTGGAAAGTCTCTAGGGCTCAGAGGGGGTCCCCGAAAAGGGGGAAAGGACGAGCAATCCCTCCTTCCGCACCCGCATTCAGCACTGCGTGGTCTCTTTACGTCCGAACAGACAGGAAGGGAGACATACAACCTGCTAGCTGTAGACGATAGGTACGATCGGCCGAAAAGCAGGAACCTCGGTCCTCTGAAGGCTCTGGTCCTTCTCCGCGTCCGGCTTTCCAGTCAAGCCTCCCCAAACCTGTAGCATTGCATGGGGTTGTTGTGACTGAAGTGTAGGACCCAGCACTTGGCCTTGCTGAATCTCTTACCATCATCCTCAGCCCACTGATCCAGTCTGTCCAGGCTCCTGTATCCGGGGTGGGGATAGCTCCCCATTGCTTCTATCCTTGAAAGGACAGTAGAAGGGGAATGAACAGAACCTTAGGGTGCTCCATCAAACTCACTGGTGCTGGGACATCCTAGCCTGCTTCTGACCTGCAGCAGCTTCCAGGAGGTGATACCCTAGTGATATACCTGGCTGGAGTCAATGCTGAAGAACTTTAACAAATAGAGTTTCAGGTGCTCAGCTTTTTGCTTTATCTGAACACAGAGACTGGAGCATAAAATATTTATTTTCACATTCAACACAAAGCCCAGCCTATATTTTATATCCCTGCAGGTTGCAACAAATCTGACAGCTTCCTTTTCCCTCTCCTTTCTCTCCCTGCTAAGGATTTCTGTTGTTACGCTCCACACCCAGCCTTCCTGAAGCCACAGAGTTAGTGTTCTTCTGTTGTGGTGATTGGCTTGGACTCTTGGGGGCACAGTCACACTACATATAAATAATACGGCTTCTACTTGCTATAATCACGTTATCAGCAATGAGTAATATGCTCTGTAAAAAATGCCTAAGGAAATTTCTAGAGTATGTTGAAGGTATTTATAAACTGTCCTTATGAGATCAGTTTCTTGACAGCTGGTCCAAACGTCAACCAGTTACTGAAATATTTATTACAATCCTCTTTGTCTTCTTAAGTGATCTTAATCACTTTAAAATAGCATATTATTAACAAATATTGTGAAAGTTGAATTCAAACTCTCACAACACACACTCTCCAGCCACCAAGACTCCAACAGCATTTTGATAAGCCTGTGTCAAGAAACAGTATGCCTCCGGCTAAAAATTAATTATTTATTGAAGTTACTAAAAAATTGGAATCTCTCTCTTTAAACGTTTGACCCTGAGGCTGACTCAGTAGGGGAGGGAGAAGGAGAAAGATGATAATCGCTTTAGATAACAATCTGACTCATGGTAACAGCAGCCTAACTACAATCCAAGTGCTTTTAGCAGGAAACAGCCACACCTAGAGAGGCACTTGTGCAGAGGAATATTAGTTTTAAATGGAGGCAGGACAAAAATATAAATCTGCTTTCAGCTAAGCACGGTGGAAAGGAAGAAATAGTTGTTTACACAGAAACTGCCTCGAGCCCAAGAGCTACTTGTATCACTTCAGATGTGGGTGGTATATAATTCATGTGAGAAGCAGGTACACTACAGGGCTCAAAATAAATTGGAAATTTATATTCAGGCAAGGAAAAGAAAATAACAATTTATGGGGAAGAAGTGGTTGATGCTGTCTCTCCAGAACAAATCCTCTTCTGCAATGATTATGACCCTTCCATTTACAAAATTCCTAAATATCAGTCTGACAATATACAATAAGACCTTTACCTGAAAGTAGGTGTGATTATATTAAGTGCTTTGAATAAAGCTGCATGAGAATGAACGATCTGACTAATGACTCAAATGTAAGTATGAAACATGCCCTCTATATGCGCAAGCCACAATTTTGTACATTCCAGATTCATCTTTCTTCTCCATTGTTCTGCAGCACATTGCTGTTAGAGAACTGTCCTTTGAGAGCTGAACCCGCACCTCCCATTGCAGACCTTGGACACAGCAGATGTGGAGTATTAAGCCCAGTAAACCAGCAGACATTTTCATGTGGGTTTTGGGCAGTCCTCTCACCCCCTGTTCTCCAGCTGCTCTTGCTGTTTCCTGTGTGGGCTCTGGGAAGGGAGGCCATGGTAAGCAGGTGCTGCCTGCAGATCTCTGTCACAACCCTACAGCCTGGGGTTTTGTTTGTGATGTTTTGTTTGTGCGGAATGTGGTCTGTGGAGTGGGTAGAATTGAGCATGACAATCAATTAGGTTCTCTGATGAAGGTGACAGTTCTTTCCAAGGGTATTCAGAGTTCAAAAACCATGTACATAGGGTGTTTGCGGACATGGCTTAGTGGTGGGCATGGTAGTGTTGGGTGGATGGTTAGACTTGATGATCTTAGAGGTCATTTCCAACCATAATGATTCTATAATTCTATGACTCTGCAAGTTGCTTTCTTCTCCCACTAAAATTTAGTGATGTGCATGTCAGTAAGCAGGAACAAACCCTCCATGTTTTGAAAACCCTGAATCTATATCTGTAGGACATAAAAGCTTCTATATTTGCTAGGGTTTGCTGCCCTTTGCAAGCCACATACTAGTGTATCCTTTCATTCTGAGAGGATAAAATCAAGAGATTTTAGAGATTTGTTTACAGTGAATTTGGCATGCAGAAAACACGTGTGCCTATGTACTACCATGAATGTTATTTTATATTAAAAATAGCTTTTCTTTTTCTATTTGCAAATTGCATTTAATTACTGTATAGAAATACTATATTCCAGAAATCACCTATCTTGAATTGCTGAATAATACTATTTGGGTACGCTGCTATGGCAACAGATGGACAGTATATCAATTCACACACAACAAAGATTAATAAGGCAACTGGTTTTTGGATACTCCTTCATTGCACAATCAAGAAAATATACAGAGCTATCCCAGTAATCTCGGGAAAGACAGCAGCAATAGAATAAACTGGCATGTTTACCACTTCACATTTTTTTGAAATACATGGAAAGGCATGCCTTACATTCAAAAAAAAAGAAAAAAAAGAAAACCAAACTACACAAAGGCCAAAATGACAGTGTGGAATCAAAAATTTGAAAATATTTTACAAATTTTTATTATAACTTAGTATTTACATTATACTGATACTTAAAAGCTAAACCAACTATGGACTGGCATTGACAGTATGTTATACATTATTCCCTGGAGGTGTTTAAAAAGTATATACATGTGGGGTACTTAGGGACATAGCTTAGTAGCATGGTGGTGATAAGTTGACAGTTGGACTTGGTGATCTCAGAGGTCTCTTTCAACCTTAATAATTCTGTGATTCTGTGACTCAAAGTAGGTTACAGAATCACAGAATCACAGAATAATTACAGTTGGAAAGGACCCTCAAGATCATCTAGTCCAACCGATAGCCCTACACTACTCTTCCCCCTAAAACATCCCCTGAAGAAACACATCTATCCTCTTCTTAAAAACCTCCAGGGATGGTGACTCTAACACCTCCCTGGGCAGCCTATTCCAACATCTCACCACTCTTTCAGTAAAGAAATTCTTCCTAATATCCAGTCTAAACCTACCCTGGCTCAACTTAAGCCCATTCCCTCTAGTCCTGTCACTAGTCACAAGGGAGAAGAGGCCAACACCTGCCTCCCTAAAATGACCTTTCAAGTAGCTGAAGAGAGTGATAAGGTCTCCTCTCAGCCTCCTCTTCTCCAGGCTAAACAAGCCCAGCTCCCTAAGCCTCTCCTCATAAGGCCTGTTTTCCAGACCCCTGACTAGCTTATTTGCCCTTCTCTGCACCCTCTCTAGTAGCTCAGTGTCCTTTCTAAACTGCGGTGCCCAAAACTGTACACAGTACTCGAGGTGTGGCCTCACCAGTGCCATGTACAGTGGCAAGATCACCTCCCTGGTAACCATCATTGCTACAAGGCAGCTCTTTTTTTAATTCTTTTTTAAGACTTAGTGAAATTTTACAAAAAAATACCTTCCTATTAGAAATACATCGGGTCCAAATGACCTTCAACTATCATATATACAGCAATAATCCTGCCAGAAGAAGCAGCCCTGCTGCTGAGCGCTCTGTTTCAGCCTTCCTTCTGCATACAAAGGAACTGTTCGTATTCATCAAATGGGCTTTGGATTAGCCCTTGTTTTTCAATGTGCAATTCTCTTAACAAAGGTGAATTTTTCTTCCTCTTTTTCCTTTATTAACATCACTGTCCCTACATGCTGCAGATCTGTAAGCAGCTGGCAAAGGTGGTGTCTGTGATCACTGGTCACAAGTGTCCATTGTAATGGTTCAGTGCACTGCAAAGCACACAGGTGTACGTGCTTGCTCCCACTGATAAAGTCTGTTTGGAAACAGAGTTTGTGCTTCACAAAAAAGGGATGATAAGTTTTGAACAGGAAAGGACCAATTAAATAATTAGGGTTAGTACAGAAGAAACTGTTTCTATCCCTTAATTTCTTGAAGAAAAAATTATAAAAACTTCTGTGAGGGATGTCAAAAGTAAAGTTGTTTAGGGCAGGGAGATGAACTAAATGACATGCTAAATTCTGTGTTTCTGTGTCTCTGCCACCACTGTGCTTGGGTTTGCATGGGTGTAAGCCTCTGCTTCATCTAGATCCAGGGGTAAGATGGCAGACTCTAGACAGAGGAAAGTTGAAATGATAAGTCAAGTATGTGGGGAAGAAAGCAACCACATGAACACCTGGAAGAATGTCATATGCTCTTAGTAATTTTTCTACAAAACTTTTTTTCATGTCTGAGGTTTACTAAAATAAGTCTTTAGGGAAAAAATAATTTAAAATAAAATAAAAAATAATTTAAAAAAAAATCATTTGGTCCACAATAGGGGCTGCACAGTACAGATATTTTACTTATTTAATAAGCACTGGCAGGTTTAATTTAAGTGTTAGATGGTAAATCTATTTTTATGAAGCAGAAAAATGTCTTAAGGAACTAAAAATTAACTTTGCAGAACATAAATCTTTCTAATGGCTGACATTCAAATACTATGCATTAGTGTGGCTATACTGGGAAATATGCAGGCTAGGCGTGCTAATTTCTGAGGGTATTTTTTCACTGGCTATTTGTAAGAAGCGGCTAATGACAATGTCTTTGGCTTTGGAGGTCTCCATATTCCTCTCCCGTGATATCTGGTTGCTGATTTGATCTACGTTAGTCATGATAAGCTCTGAGGCCAGAATCTGAGTGGGGGATGCCCTGCTGGTTGTGCTATCCATGATGTACTGCTTGTATAGTTCCACCAGCTTCTGTTCGAGGTAGTCATTTAGAGCTGAGTCAGAGAGGGGCTGCTGGTGGGGCACTAAGCTTGCCAGTCTCCAGCATGATGAGTAGCCTTGGACTGGCTTGCGGATGTTGTCATTGCAGGGGGAGACCCTCACAGACTCCACAGGGGAAGGAATCTCTGAGGACTCCAAGAAGGGGCCTATGCCACTGTCACAGGTAAAATCTGTCATGATTGAGCTAATTGGCACTACATAGTCCCCAGCTATATGCAAATCGTTGTAGTTCTTGCAAATGCTTTTGCAGGAAGATGGAACCAGGTAGGTGTCTTTTCTTGTCAGCCCCTCGCAGGCAAGTATAGTTGGAGATGATTGCCCTGTTGCTGTAGGATGCTGTGTAGGCTGAAGGAGATTATTGTTCTGCCTTCTGCTGTGCTTGCTACTTCTAGAACAGACTGAGGAAATGCACTTGCCAGCAGGTCTACATCTGTGAAGGAGGCTTTTTCCTTGTGCTTCGTCCATGGAAGAATAATTAATGGACCTCATTTCATACACCACTTCCTCAGCCAAAGTCTTTCTGTAGAGCTCAGGGTTCAGGTCCTCACAGAGGTAAGCAATTCCATAAAGGTAACCTTCTGACAGCATCCTTTGCCAAAGGAAATGAACCACCATCGAACAGAAAAATGACAAAAAGAAACCATTAGCTCATTAGAATCTCATTGAGTAGTGATTACACTCACAAGCCTGTTACTAGCTGTGGAAACATGTTTCTGATTTGGACATGAACAACAGTGCCTCTATCTTTCTAGAGGACTTGAGTGAATCAGTGAAGTGATCAGCTAAGTCTCCCTGTTGTGTTGTTAACTTAGTCACATCAACGCATATTCTGCACAACATAATGTATGGCATGTACAATACATCTAACAACAAGTGAATTGGGAAGAGGAACAAGGAGGGGTTTGTTGTGGTAATAGCTTTTCTAAGAGCTTACACTCAAATATGTATGGGTTGTTCTTTTTTTCTCTTGACTTCACTAAGAAGCCAAGGGGTTTCCCCCTTTTTCTCATATGCTTTGAAGCAACAGTTGTTGCGTGTGGTTTGTCAGCTGCCTCAGAAATATGTTGATTTGAGATTCATATTGAGAGTATCACCCCTTCTGTTCCAGACTAATCAATGACTGTAGGAGTAGTTCCCTTTTCATTAAAAATGTCAGATCATTAAATTAGGACTTTGTACTTCTGTATGACAAGCATGATGGAATTAATCATCTCTAACTTTTAGACATGAAAATGCCAGTGGCAAAAAACAAGGCTTTTTGGAGGCATGATTCATCCTGGCCTGTTTTAGACACCTAAATCAGAATGAGAGGAAATGTGCCCTAGACTTTATAACTCTCCAGTTAGTATAAAAGGATCTTAAACTGACTACCCCAAATGTAGAAATCCACAGCGTACTTTTGAAAACACGTGCACATTTCAGAAGTACTCCGAGTCTTTTCCTGTGTGATTAGTTGTGAGTACTACCAGCTCTGAAACCCATTTCCATTGTGTTTCTAAAAGGCACAATCAAGTTTAAGCAGTGATTAGCTCTCTCCACTCTCTGAGCAGGCAGCTCAGCTTCAAAAACTGCATAAAATGTAGGTAATGAAAGATAGGACTCTCTAGCAAGGACACACAGGCATCTGCATATGAGTAAATGTTCTGTTCAAGATTTAGCAGCTCCACTACTGCATAATTGTTCTTAAGTCCACCTTTGTACCTTTTTTTTTCCTTCAGCAGATGTCAAGAAGAAATCAATGAGAAAGATATCCTAAAGAAATTGTGTGGTCCAGCAAAGAGAAGGTAAATTTTAAGTAAAAGTAAATTAAAATAAATAGTATTTTTCTTGCTATAGTACAAAATATCTGGTGTGATAGAGGAGCAAATAACTTCTCTTTGTTCTAATAACAAGTACTTTTCATTTACTATTTAATCAAATTATATGATTTTAATCCTTAATGAATACTATCTCTGCAGATATGAACATATGTCCTAGTGACCTGACAGTTTACCTGTCTATTTCAGAACATCCACAGTGTGGGAACATCTCCCCACAAACTGAATGAGGAGATGGCGTCTCTCTGGCACATGCTGCACTACCCCATGGTACTATTGACTGTTTGACTTATCTTTTCCAAGAGTGAAAGGACTCTTGTTTCTTACTAAAATATTTAATGGGTCACACTTGCTACTGCAAAATGCTGCACTAATAATAAATGTTGGCTAAATCCTATCTAAGAATGAATGTAGACTTTATGCAGATGTTAGGAAGGAGACAGTATGAGAAAAGACTTTCCTTGGGATATGTGAGGAGGAGAAGAAGAAATCACATCCACACTGTGAAGAGATTTGGAGGGGGAAAAGACTTCCTACAGAAATAAATATTCATGGAAATTAAATGTGTCCAAAACACTTGTTTTGGTGACCCTGGACCCTTTCTGCTGCTGCCAGTTGTGTGAGATTTTCCACAGGCAGGTAACATTTAATGAAAAGCTATGTACTTATATAAAATGGGGGAAAAATCATGTTTGGAGCTTGGCGTTCCTTGCAGTATGCTGCTGTTGTCTTGTGTTAGGTTTTAGTTGTGATTAAGTTGCCACTAAAGAAATCTTAGCCAAATGCTAGGGCTACTCAGGCTTATCAACTCTTTCCCCTCTCCCTTCTGCTTCTATTCCCCACTTCTGGGGTGCAAAAACTGTTCCCTTCTCCCAGTCATCCATGCCCCAGATGTCTACTGCAAAGTCTACCTTCAACCAGCATGCATCTGGAATTGTCATATGCTTAATCCTATGCTTATTTTAATGTGGATTCTGAGAAATGAGTGGAAATAAAACATGTTTCCTATTCACTGCTCAACCAATGTACACCAAGCCAGATATGTTAAGGCAACGTGACACTTCTGTCTTTCCTAATGCACAGATGTATGTTGTTTCTGTCATAAAGTGATATATTAGGGAAATGAAACCGTTGGTTTCATTTCTTTGCACAGCATTCTGCAACACTAAAGAGTTTCATAGCATGCTGTCTGAGACAGGAATGGAAACAAACTAACTGGCAAATTAAAAAAGATTAGGGCCAGGAGTTGTGTGGTTTACTGAATGAGTTACAAGCTTACCCTCTGAATTTGGCAAGGCCTGTCTCACTAATCTGACTATTCCTAGCTCTGACTGAAGTTTTGATAGGCAGTGTTGAGAGCCTGAATGTGCAAGAAATGTGCATGTACCTCCAGTCCTAGTAGTTAATATAATATATCTCCCTGTCAAGCTATTATTCCACCACTACTGGCTGGTCACACAGTTAGGTCACCTTTAATTCTTGCATTTTATGTCTGATAAGGATGACACTTTTCATTAATTCTACTTCCTTGTACCCCTTCTCTTAATCCCTTTTCCGCACCACAGACACACATATACACCAGGATTTCAAGTGCACAGGGGTTATATCTAATGTCTTTCAATATTTTGGGTTTCATGCTCCTAAAATTCAGATCTCACTTACTTCTTCCTGAAAATAACTCCATAACATTCGTTGCACAAGTTAAAACAGTCCCTTTTACAAATCTGGTCTGATGCATTTTGCACAACAGAGTTGAACAAGGAGTTTTTTCCCCTCATGTGACTACTATCCTGACAACAGAAGCTGACTATATTCTCTCTAGGCCTACCGGAGACAGACAGAGAAGACTGTCTGGTTTACACTGTGCTTTCTATCTGACATAATCTTCATTATTGTCACATGATCTTGAAAACTCATATGTCTTGCCTGGGTTTTTTGTTGAGTTCTTCAACAGAAGAAAAGCCTAAAGGCAGGATGATAGTTTAAAGGTGTGTTGAGAATCCCATGGCCAGTTTCTGAGTGGCAGTAGATTTGCTGGGTTATAATACTTGGAGATGGAGCCAATGTTTGCATAAAGACTTCAGCTCAGAGTCTGGAACCAGGCAAACAGAATGGCAGTTCATGGCTCAGGTTAGGCAAAATGTTCAAGGAAAGCCTCAGAAGCGCACACAAAGAATTATGATAAATTCTATTCTGTACAAAAATTTGAGGAAGATGAAAAGTTGCTAGGGAGAAGAGAAAGAACGTGGTGCCAGCTGGGATCACAGATCAGTGGGGAAAGGCACATGGTTTTGCATTGCAAAAGGAGGAGATGGAAAACCATAGAAGAGACAAGATTGTTTTGAGTATGTCTGGTTTTCAGATCCTTGAACAAGGCTCTGAATGCCATTAAAGTTGAGGTGCTGGTAACTGGAGTTCAAGCTTTATCACAGGATATATCTTCAGTTCTAGCTGACTTTCTGGATGAGACCCCAGATGAGAAAGTCTTCCTCTCTCAAGGAAATTCAAATCACGTGGATCCATCTGTAACATTTTTTTTTCCTATTTTACAAGACAGTTTTCCAGGCTGTGGAGATACAGACACATCCCTTCAATGAGAGTTGGGATCCACGTCAGATTGCAGGACATGCATGCAAGATTTTACCTGCAAGTAGGACAGGCTGGAGACTGAGCCTGCATTTATTGCAGGATCCATATCTCATCTTCCACTGGGGCTGGTGTGAAACAATAAGCTTCAGTGAAGCTAGTGCAGGGAAGTCAAGAAAGTGAGGAAGGGAGGATAATGAGCTGTGTATATGGATGAGTATAGCCTTTCATTAATGCCTGAAACTCACAGATCTTTGGTATCTGAACACCATTTGATAAGGGCTATATTCTGCGCCCAGGGCTAGTTTGGGTAAAGGTAATACTGATGACAATAAAATATGGTGAGGTGGGAGAAGAAGAAGAAGGGAGAGCCATTTTATAAAAAGACATGGGTTGTCGAAGAGTGCTAGTAATAACAGTATGCAGTTCAACAAAGACAAGTGCAAAGATATGTAGATTTTCCTGTGCAGTACTATGAAGGTGAACACAGAATAAAATCTGTATCACAACATCAAACCAGCTTGCTTTAAATGTGATATACAATTGCAAAGTAGTGTCCCACAGCCTTTGAAATGTGCTAGTAGTTACAGAACATGAGACTTGCTGCTGAGTTTGCTACACTTGGAGTGTTCAATATCACTTTAAAACACCGTCTGTTATGCGGATGGGGATCTAAAGGGATATGTTTGGATAGTTACTGTGAAAACAGAAATGTGTGCTTACAAGATTATGTGGGACACTGAGGTGTGCATTAAATAGGCAAGGTCATAGAAGCATAGAATCATCACAGTTGGAAAGAACCTTCAACATCATCAAATCCAACCAAAAGCCTTACACTATTGTTATCCCTAAACCATACCCCTAAGTGCCATATCTACCTCTTTTTTGAATACCTCCAGAGATGGTGACTCCACCACTTCCCTGGGCAGCCTTTTCCAATACCTTACCACTCTTTTGGTGAAGAAATTTTTCCTAATATCTAATCTAAACCTGCCCTGGCAGAACTTGAACCCATTCCCTCTAGTCCTATTGCTAGTCACAAGGGAGAAGAGGCCAACACCTGCCTCTCTACAACCTTCTTTCAGGTAGCTGAAGAGAGCGATAAGGTCTCCCCTCAGCCTCCTCTTCTCCAGGCTAAACAGCCCTAGCTCCCTAGGCCTTTCATCATAAAGCCTGTTCTCCAGACCCCTGACTAGCTTAGTTGCCCTTCTCTGCACCCTCTCCAGTACCTCAATGTCCTTCCTATACTGCGCTGCCCAAAACTGCACACAGTACTCAAGGTGCGGCCTCACCAGTGCCGAGTACAGTGGCAAGATCACCTCCCTGCTCCTGCTGGTCACACTATTCCTGATACAAGCCAGGATGCCATTGGCCTTCTTAGCCACCTGGGCACACTGCTGGCTCAAGTTCAGCCAGCTGTCAATCAGCACTCCCAGGTCCTTCTCTCCAGCCACTCTTCCCCAAGCCTGTAGCGCTGCTGGGAGTTGCTGTGACCAAAATGCAGGACCCGGCATTTGGCCTTATTAAAACTCATACAATTGGCCTTTGTGCATCAATCGAGCCTGTCTAGGTCCCTCTGCAGAGCCTCCCTAGTCTCAAGCAAATCGACATTTCCACCCGGATTATTGTTGTCTGAAAACTTAATACGAGTGCACTCTATCCCCTCATCCAAGTCACCAATAATGATACCGAATAGGAGTGGTCCCAGCACTGAGCCCTGGAGGACACCACTTGTGACTGGCTGCCAACTGGATTTGATTCCATTGAGCAGAACTCTTTGGACTTGACCATCCAAACAATTTTCTATCCAGCCAAGAGTGTGCATGTCCAAGACATGAGCAGACAGCTTCTCTAGGAGAATTCTATGGGAAACAGTGTCTAGACCTTGGGACTGAACTCCTACATTTCTGAATTCTGGGAATATTCAAAAGCAAAACTCTAGCTGCTGTGCAGCAAAGTGAGGTTAAGAAGTGAGCAGGTAAACTCAGTAGTGAAAGTGTGAGGAATAGCTGCAACTTGCTGCACTTCTTGGGGCTCCTCTATCATTTTCATATGTTCTGGGTGTTATTTTGTGCATTGTTAAACCACTGAAAAATGAACTGATTTGTATGGGCAGAAAAGACTTGCAGGACAGATTGCTGATCCTACTGCCAACGAGAAAAAGTATTTTGAGCATATCCACTTTTAATAATGTTTTATTAGAAATGCATTTTAGTTGTGTTTAAGGAGTCTGTTTTCAAGCTGTACTGTTGCTGAACTTTACAAAGACCAAAAAAGGCCATTTTTTATTGCAACACACCTCTTTGCAAAGACAAGTGCAAGTCTCTGCACATGCGAAAACATGACCAAAGAGCCCACTACAGACTAGGATTTGTGTGGCTGGGGAACAGCCTTGCTGAAAGGGACCTGAGGGTGCTGGTGGACAACAAGCTGAACATGAGTCCACAGTGCACCGCTGCAGCAATGAAGGCAAATTGGACCCTGGGCTGCATCCACAGGAGCACTACTAGCAGATACAGAGATGTGAGCATCCCACACTACTTAGTACTTGTCAGGCCACACCTAGTGTGTCCAGTTCCGATTCTCACAATTCCAAAAAGATGTGCACAGACTGGAGAGGGTCCAATGGAGGGTCAAGAACATGATCAAAGAACTGGAGAACTTGCCTCATGAGGAAAAACTGAAGGAGTTTGGACTCTTTTACCTGGAGAAAAGAAGGCTGGAGGGGACCTCATCACAGTATTCCAGCACTTTCTGGGTAATTTGTTCCAGTGCCTCACTACCCTCACAATAAAAAATTTCTTCCTAATATCTAATATAAATCTAACCTCCTTCAGTTTAACATTGTCCCCCCTGGTCCTATCACTACACTCTTTGACAAAGAGTCCCACCTCATCTTTCCCACAGGGCCCCTCTAAGTATTGGAAGGATACTATAAGGTTCCCCCAGAGCTTTCTCTTTTCTAATTTTGTATCTAAGCAGTTGAAACAAAAGAGAAATTAATTCAAGTGTATTCATAAAAGACAATACATTTTCTGGAAGTGAAAAGAATACATGGTAAAGCAAGAAAGATAGAAAAGGCTGAAGGGGTTTCCCAGGAGGAGTGAGGAAATGGTGTGCTACCAAGCATTGAAAGGTTAGCCAAATCTGCTGTAGACTATAAAAAAAGAGGGGTGGACTGTGCATGTTGTGTATGTACACACAAGGTGAGCTGTAAATTCTCAGTGAACCAAGAAATCCACTGTGAATCAGGATAATACAATGATGAAGTTTCTTTGTTTATACTTTTAAACATAATCTCGTTTTCAGAGAAGTCTCAGCTTTTTTCACAAACTTTTTTTTAATCTGATGCTCCTGTTTATCTATTATTATGCCTCTTTTTATTTCTAAGCTACAAATAGAGCACTCCACTTCGAAGACATTATTGAGACAGTACACTAACAAGCACAGAAAGATCAATACCATAATGATGACAAAAGCAGCACAGCTGGTAAAACTCACTTTAAAAGTATTCTGGAAAATATTTTTCTCGTATGATCTTACAAAAGACTTTAAAAATATAAGAGGAATTTTTTTTTGTTTTCTTGTATTTTGAAGTTGCACTGCAATCATGGTCTGTTCCAGCTGTGAGTCCCCACAAAAATAACCAAGCCACTCTGATAAGCAAGAATAACATTTTCATACATATATATAATGCATAGCATATTTTAGCTCTTACCTCCAAATACAGAGCAGCTGATCGGGTATAGAAAATCTGTCGTCTTCTAACCAGTTCAAAGCTTCCCGTTAGTCTGTCCCACCCCAAAATGCAATGTTCTGTTCTAATTTCTTTTCTAAATACACTTATAAGATGACATGTTTTATTTCAATCCTGTATAGCACGGAAGTATAGAAAGAAAGTCCCTTAGGAGGTGAGGGGGTTTTATAACTGACTGAACTGCAACATACTGAACTTGCTTCCTCTTTTATGTTCAAATGAAAGTTCATTGTGAAACTATGTCCTGTTAAAATAGCTGATTGCAACATACTCAGTCCAGGCAGAGGGACTGCTCTTTATTAAATGTTATGCAAAACCACATTGACTTGAACAGTTAGAACAATCTTAGACAAACTATTGATTTGTTGGTAATTTACAGCATAGCACATTTCAACCACACTTTGTCATTCTCCTTTTAATTGAAAGAATCACAGAATCACAGAATCATTACAGTTGGAAAGGACCCTCAAGATCATCTAGTCCAACCGATAACCCTACACTACTCTTACCCCTAAATCATCCCCTGAAGAAACACATCAATCTTCTTCTTAAAAACCTCCAGGGATGGTGACTCCACCACCTCCCTGGGCAGCCTATTCCAATATCTAACCACTCTTTCAGTAAAGAAATTCTTCCTAATATCTAATCTAAACCTACCCTGGCACAACTTAAGCCCATTCCCTCTAGTCCTGTCACTAGTCACAANCAAGCCAGGATGCCATTGGCCTTCTTAGCCACCTGGGCACACTGCTGGCTCAAGTTCAGCCAGCTGTCAATCAGCACTCCCAGGTCCTTCTCTGCTGATGAGCTCTCCAGCCACTCTTTCCTGAGCCTGTAGCACTTCTGGTGGTTGTTATGCCCAAAATGCAGGAATTTACATTTACCCTTATTAAAACTCATCCCATTGGCCTCTGCCCATCGATCCAGCCTGTCTAGGTCCCTCTGCAGAGCCTGCCTACCCTCAAGCAGATTGACACTCCCACCCAGCTTAGTGTCATCTGCAAACTTACTAAGGGTGCACTCTATCCCCTCATCTAAGTCATCAATAAAGATGTTGAACAGGAGAGGCTCCAGCACTGATCCCTGAGGGACATGGCTCGTGATCGGCCGCTAACCAGACTTGACTCCATTGAGCACAACCCTCTGGACCCGGCCATCCAACCAATTTTTTATCCAGCCAAGTGTGTGCTCATCCAAGGACAAGCAGCCAGCTTCTCTAGGAGAATGCTGCGGGAAACT